>JAOEHQ010028138.1:0-13589 GCA_025447715.1 Asclepias incarnata
TATGAAAAACCGAATTAATCGGTTTTTGGTTCGGTTTTGGGTCAAAACCGACCCAAGCCGACCCAATCTCACCCCTAAAATTCACTTAGATAGTAGAAATCGTTACATATTAAATGGATCATCTTTGTTTAATGCATTCAGAAATTTCATAATTCTTTTTTTCGTTCAATACTATTATATTGTTATATAAAAAAAGTAATCATTTAATATATAAAGTCAAATCTGTACAATGTACGGGTATTAAAACTAGTAATTAATACAATATAACATGATACGATAACATATAACACCATGTATTACGAGACATTACGATATGCTACATTATATTATTAGAAGCCATACCACACAATACCATATGATACAATACAACTAAATATATGATACAATATAATGAATAACATAAGGCAAAAGTGAATATAAAGTTGTTCTATACCTAAGCTTAGGTATGGAACCCCTCACATACTAATATTTTAATATTTTTTATAAAATAAATAAATGATTTGGGTCCATGTATTTTAATGATTAAAAAACAAAAATGTAAAGGGTTCCATACCTAAACTTAGATATGAAACAGCCTTATATGTACCTCCCGTAACATTAATATTATATGCTACATTATAGTATTAAAAGCTATACGACAATATTAAATGGTAGATGACACTAGTACCATATAATTTAATAAAGTTACCACACTCATGTATTATCCACTTGTACAGTCTGTTGTATCACTTCTACAGTCTGATAAATTAATCAAAAAGAATGGTACGAATATCAATTCTCATATTAAATATAGTAATAGTACATGACATCAAATGGCTACATTAGGCCCTTCACTATGGGCATGCCGTGCCCATTCATCGTGTGTGTCATGCCCATTCATCATAGGGACCACCACCGTGATCATCGTCTTCTCTCGTCCGTTTTTCGCAATGTTATGATGAGTATTTTTTGTGGTAAAAAGAGAGAAAGTGTGAGGTATAGGGAGTGTTTGTGTGTGTGGGTTTATAATTTTTTAATTGAGGATGAGGTGATGATGAGAGTATGATAGGGAGGGGGTAGTTCTTGGGTGTGTCTTGGAGAGAGAAAACTGATGTGGCAATCAAGACGAGGTGATGGCGGCAAATATCATATTGAGATCCGTCAATAATACATGAATAAAATATACGCACTTTTTCATGGTTTTTCAACTATGATATTTAAATCATCATGTATTAATAAAATTGTTGGTTGAGATATAGTATGTGTTTAGATGCCCTTTTCCTACTTATAAAAGATACATCGATTTATATACTGTCTTTTGACTTATTAATGTTAATGATTTCGTAATATCACTGTGTGAAAGATATTTACAACTTAACATGATTTTGATTCCAATTATTATTATATATTTAATCAGAAGAAGATATTTACAAAAAGTGCAATATAAATATTGAATTGATTCCAATTATTATTATTATATATTTAATAAGAAGATATTTACAAAAAGTGCAATATAAATATTGAAGAAAACAGGGTGTAGATTAGATATTTTAAGCAGAAGTTGCCACCATGAAAACATTGATTTCTTGTTGTCACTGGGTACATAATTATGTACTCTTCTACATGTATCATGTGTGGTTTGTAAGGTTTATACGAGAATCATTCACATATGAACATATGTATCTGTTCATATGTGAATGAATTTGTTCATATATATCATTCACATATAAATTTATTCAAAAATTGGCTCAAAGCAAACCGGTCAAGTCCCGTTGAGTCGTTATGAAACGAAACGTAATGATTTCACCTTGGTTGAATCAAATACTTATAATATGGACATAATAGGACATTTCTAGTAGGCTAAGGTCACTATGCATAGGACTTTACTCTTTGAGACACTTTAGGATTAATGTGATTCGTGTATAATAGGACTCAACTATCGTGGTCGTCGGTTCTACTTTCATTTGTCTTGGGATTGTTTTACGCGTATCAGGTGAGTTCGTAGCCCCCGTTTTATCATATTTTGGGGTGGAAATGTACTCAAACTATTTTACTGTTTTATGCCATAGAAAAAACCTATATTTTACGTACATATGCTTTCATGCTCGTATGTGATTATATGTATACATGTATATTGGTTGTGATAACATGAAATATGAATGAGACATCGTGAACTATGAATAGGATACAGTAAACTATGTAAACTATATGAACTACGCTATCTCGACAACTATATAACCTACGTAAACTAGGTTAACTTGAGCTATTGTCGTTTATCTTGTGAACTATGTTAACTTAATTTATTGTCGGTTATCTTGTGAACTATGTCAACTTAAGCTATTGTCGGCTATCTTGTGAACTATGTTAACTTGATCTATTGTCGATTATCTTGTGAACTATGTCAAGTTGATCTATTGTTGTTTATCTCGTGAACTATGTCAACTTAAATTATGTATGAGTGAGCCATGTCAACTTGAACGATGTGTGGGTGAACTTGAACTAGAACTATGGTGCGGATTAACATGAATTGAACTATGTGTGGATTATTTTGTACTTATGTCATCTTGATTCTAAATTGTGTACATCTCGTCTGTGTGGAACTTGTGAAGGCCATGTGCTTCATATCAGGCTAAGTGAACTATTAGCTAACATGATTTTATGTTGTTAGTATCTTATGATTTGACGTGCAACTTTTAAAGTTAGAATACTCGCACAATTCTATTGGTGGAACATCATTCGGTTGGAATCTTTCTTGGCTCGTCTACTCCATACTCACATATTTTATCTCACCAACCATTACAAACAGTTATATATATATATATATATATATATATATATGTAAATACCTTGTTTCTATGCTCACATCCTTTAACTCATGAACTTTATGTATATTGATACACTTATATATATATATATACTATGAAACCACGTCACGACTAAACTTGATTGTTGTGAACTAAACCTACAAACTCACCAACCTAGTGTTGACACTTTCGAGTATTTTTTCAAGTTATCAAGGGTTGCTACAAGCTTAAAGTTTGAAGAGTATTGCTAGACTTAAGGATTGATTGATGCATTTTAGATTGTTAAACTCGGGCACGATGCTTCAGATTGCTTTCCCTTTCATGGGATTTAATTTTTGTATCTTTGTCTATCTATGCCAATATGTAGCTTTATATGAGCATCATGTAGTTTCTATGTGTAATATCTATTTGCAATCCTTTTAAGTTGCATCTCACGTTTCCGTCACTGGTGGGGTGTTACATTTGGTGATAGGGGTTTCTCATCAAGGGGTTTAAATTGGAGATCTATTATGCGAGAGGGCTCTCTAACGCGGATCCGGTTAAGACAATGTATGCTAGACCTTCCGATATTCGCGAGTAATAGATGTGCAAATATCTTCTAATAATAACTATAGAAGTTTTCAATGATTCATAAAAAATGTTTTGGTCATGAACGAAATTGTTACTCTTAGAAGTAGTGTTTTGAAAATCTGACCGATCAGACCAATTCGAACGGTCGTAAAAAAAACCCCAGAAGAATCATCAGTTTTTGTTACCGATGTGATCCATTTGTTAGATAAAAGTTTTAGAAATGTATATAGATAACAAAAATCAAACAGACAACCCGTAGATGAGAAAGAGGATGCTAGTAAACATTTTGCAACTTAAATATATCTCTATTCAAAGTTTACATTTTAGTAAAACAAGGTTATTTAAAACAATGTGTTTGTTATTCATAGCATTTAAGGCTATAACAAGGCGTTGAAAAATATTGTACATGGTCGTCAAAACTATTTTAAGGGGACAAGTTATTTTACATACAACAGAGTTATTTTAAACAAGGAATATGTTATTCATAGTCCTTAAGGTTATGGATAAAGTGTAAAAGAAATGTTAATACATGATGGTTGAATATTATTATACGGACGGTTGGTTTTATGTGCAATATTTTATTTATTCATAGCGTTAAAGGTTACATATAGCAAAATTCTTAAAACATTTAGTAGGTGAAAGGCTTTGAATATACAATCTGTCAAATTAAGGGAGGTTAGCATACTGGCTATTCAAAACCTTTTTTAATTCTTTATTTGTAGCTGTTACATGAGAAAAATGATATATATGTAATTAAAATTGTTAGGCTTACAAATAAGCTTAAAAATATGGTGCTGACACGTAACATTTTTTTTTTTTTCGAACGGCAAATTATATTAATAATAAAAAACCACCAGCAAGATGCTAGCGGTAAAGTTACAACAAATCTAGAAATACAAAGAAATACACATTCTAGATCCTACCCAGAACTTTAACTGCTAAGGTCACAAAAAGGCTGAAAAAAACTTATGCCAATTACAGGAGACCCGATACATAAGAAAAAGCCTCGCCAAACGAAGGCCGAGCCACCGGTTTTCACTTCGTGGCGTTTTTGGTGTGACCCCAAACAAGTTCTGAGGATACTACGACACACACAAACAAACCCAAAATCAAACAAAGAAAGGCCTCGCGTTCCACAGCTCCCACGACAAACAATCTTTCCTATCTCGGTTATGCATCCAAAGGTAAGAATGAGACATAATGGAGTGAAAGATGTCTTCACTACTCTCGTGAAAAAAAAAGGGTCAATTTCTAGTCCCAACCGCAACCCCCACCCACACTCTAGCTCCAATTATTTTTGTCGAACATATCCTTAGTTTATAGCCAAAATAAAAAATAATAAGCATGGAAATTGCAATTGCTGGCATTAAATTCAAGCATTTTGATGTAAATAAATTGAACGTATAATCAAGAGAAACACTATTAACTTTCCATTTATCACAAAAAATTGTTCGCGCATAAGGTGAGACAACTTTTTCTACACAAATCCAAACCTGGCTAACGAATATAGCTCAACCAGCGTAATTTGCCATCGGGGCCGAAACAAAGGGCATCAAACATAATTGTAACATGAACTAGAAGAATCAGTGAGAACAGCAAGATGAATCTAACTAAAAAAACATTTACGATACTAAGTTACATAAAAAGATAAACTATACAGATTAAAAAAAAAATCTATGCTTTAAACAAATACCAAGTTAAAAGAAACCCAAAATGGGCAAAAATAAAAAATAAAAATAACAATACTAAAAGTAACATATACCATCAGCCATCAAATCCTCCGATTAATCCCAAACAAAGCAGGAATGTCGAAATGGTGAAGCTTTTACCATATTCTCTGCAAAGCAAAAAAGGCATTCGGGTACATAGGCTTAAAAGTCGAAAATTGGACCCGTGTCTATACAAGTAGAATCAGATGAGAAGTCATATAAGCCATTTGGTCCAGGAATGTCCAGGAGCCCTGGTTCAACTGGCTGGTCATCAAAAATCCAATCATACGGATAGTCTGCTAAGCTGTCACAGAGCTCTCCAAGAGTTGGCTCGCTAGTTTCTTTTTGAAAAGTAGTTGGCTCGCTAGTTGGCCCCGCATCTTTTGGTGTGACAGAATCTTGGTTTGAAGGCAACCTCATCTCATAATCTTGAAAACTTGGATTCACTAGAGGACTCTGAACTTGAGTTCCTTGGACTGAATTCTGGATATAATCTGAAACAGAAACCGACAGGCTATCTACTAGACTGAAAGGAACAGGGTAACTTGACTGAACGGGATCCACATAGCCTGATTGACAGGACGGCAGTTGGGGTACTGAATACGATGGTGTGACCAGATTTGCCTGATAGAGTGCGTTTCCAGGGAACGGGCTAGAATTTACTTGCGAATGAAAATTTGAGTTTGTTTGCTTAGAGAATTGAGGTTCGGGAGGCAATGGTTGATTTACGGTTAAAGATGTATAACTTTGATTTCGAGGAGGATTTGGAGCAGAAGTGTTCACTGCATTTGGTTGCGACGCTCTTACATAATTATTTGGCCTGGAAAGCATTCCATTGACATGGTAGTTTTGGTTTTGCTGCCTATTGGTATCTTCGTATGGGCTACCGTATGAGCCGGATGAGTTTTGGTTTTGCTGCCTATTGTATGAGCCATATGAGGTACGGTTGCCTGTTGTTGTAACCCCAACCGAAGCAGTTCTTTTAAATATTGGTCTCTGAACCCGAGTGCCTAAGTTCCGGTGATGGTTAAGCACAAATGGCGAGACCATATCTGGATGTAATTTTTGTCTTGATGCAAGTACGTGGCTTCGGTTTTGGTTGTGAATATTAGGGGGTGGAAAGTTTGGCGACGTGCAGGGCCCAAAAATCAAGTTGGGCCTTGTGATCGGGTTTTGAGGTTGAACCATGACCGGTGCTAGTGTCGGGTCCACAGGGAGGAGTCGTTTAACAGGTTGGACGCCTTTGCTAACATTCCTGGCGTTTTCCCTAGCGAGTCTCCATATACCGTCTTTATCTGTGGCATGACAATGATCGGTAGTTGCACTGCCATTGCCCCAATAGACACAAGGAGCAAGGGAGTCACAAACATAACAGTAACACTGTAATTCATGAAAGCAAAAGAGATCAATATTGTTATTATGCAATTCATTTGTTAGAGGCTAAAAAAAGGCTAGGGGGGGTGCTTGGTTGCTGTCTATGAAAATAAGGAATGGGTTTGATTACCAACTTAGGTGCCGTTTATAAATGGGTTTAGGTTTGAAAAAAAAAATTAGAAAAACAAAATAAAGATTTTATAAATTTATTAATAATAAATGAGATAAAATTGAAATGGAAAGAGAGAGTAATGTATTTTAATGTGTGTGAGAAAAAAGGTTTTTAAAAACCTTCCATGATGGTTAGGTTTTCTAAAACCAATGTTTTATGGGTTTTATCAAACCCATTTCCTTAAAACAAACAAACAATAATGGATTTCATATCCATTCCCTACATCCAAAACACACGTACCAAACACACCCTTAGTTGTTTGGTTAATGGGTTTGGTTTTAAATAATGGGAATCAAACCCCTCATATAAGGCATTTTTCAAACCCATCACCCTTAGTGGGTTTGTGAAACCCAATAAAACTCTAAAGCCATAGTGATTCCTAATTCTAAACCAAACACCCCTGAACTAAATGGATCTAGAAATAACCTGTTTGCAGTGACTTTGATTAGGGGTAGTGGAGAAAGGGAATTTGATACAAAGATGTCTTGAATGGGGATAATCTCGACATGCAACCTACAAGAAGAGTAAAAGATGAATGAACAAGAGTATCTCAGATTGCATGTAATAAAATTCACCAAAAAAAGGAAACCAAGAACCATAGTTATGAAATCCATTTACTTTTAATATAATAATCATAGCCCAGTTTAACAAGACAGTTAAAGAAAAGTTTCCCTTGGTAAATAACTTCAAACGATAACAGCAACTAAACCATCAAGTAAAACTTGAATATCTAACATTAATTAAAAAATGACATACGAAGCAAAAACATTTCCAGCAATAACCAACAAGAAAATGTACACATAACGTTCAACCTTTTACCAGACATCAAACAAACTGTAAGGAATGTCCTGTTCAGTACTTCAGTTAAATACTTATTCTAACTGGATGGATTAAAGTCATAAAAAACATAACTGACTCCAAACGAGCCACGACAAGCAATTAAATCATCAAGTAAAATTTTTTATCTAACACCAATTTCAAACAATTTGTGTGATAATTCCAATCTGTCCCTTTTCGCTAACAACAAGTATACCAACCTAATCATACAAATGATAACTTGTCATGTATGCCACTACAGTAGTATGTATACAACATGGAGCTTGCTTTTGAATATATCAAACTTTCAGTTTTAGCCGTATCTGACCTCTTATAACTTGTAAACCAGTGACATGCTGTCGTGGTTGATGATGCAGCAACTTATATGGCTGCCACGTCAACAGAAACCGAATACCGGTTACCTGATGAAGAGGTCATCAAATACATACAATAAGCAACAAACTGAAGGTTTGGTAAGCAAATAAGAACGTCTAAAAACATGATACACACTCTAATAAAACATCACAAATTTGAAACATTTAGATACACTTGTAGCCCTTAAATGCCAAAACCAATATCCAACAATAACTTGTGTAGTAACTTTAACATGTCCTATTTCGCAAACAACCAATATCTCATCCGCATCATGCAAATTTAAAATCTGACAAATCATAACAAGCAACTAAAACCTGAACTAAAAATCTAAAATATCATTATCTAACATTATATACAAAAAAAACCAAGTGATAATCCTCACCCATCTTAGAGGGTATTTAGGAGTACATATTTTTAAGTGCGGCTTAAAAGCTGCATTCAAAACGCACTTAGAATACACAATCCTAAACACCCTCTTATTTTGCTAATATGAAGTATATCATCTGGACCATACAACAACAAAATCATACAAATCATAACCAACTTTTGCCTGAACATACTTTACACAATTGACACACTTTCCAAAAACACATACACACACACACACACACATCATATAAAACAATTAACTAAACCATCAAATAAAACATAACCATTCAACATTAATCAAAATTTCCAAAAACAAATAACTTGAGCTGGTCATAACACTAACCTGTCCTTTTTCGCTAACGACGACTATCTCGTCATCCTCATCCTCATTAACACCGCCTTTTTTACTCTCACCACCATCATCCTTAGCTTCCAATTTCTCATTAGGATCATTCTCAAGAACAACACATTCATCATCATCAATATCCTTAATATCATCAACTAATAAACAGGATTTAACTTTCATTTTGACTTTCGAATTCTTTACAACATTTTTTTCATTCACATTATCAACCGTAATAACTTCTTCATCTTTATTATTTACATCATCATCATCATCATTATCTTCTAAAAGCTTTGATAGCCATTTATGATCATCATCTTCATCATCTGAACTTAAATCCACTACCACTTTCTTTGGATCCATCACCCTTTTTTCATTAAAAATTAAAAAAAATAATTTAAAAATATTAATGCACAACTTTTTATATATATAAAAGACGCCCCACAAATAAAGTTTGTATTATGATTGAAACTAAATATTAAAAGAAAAAAAGAAAAAACCCCACAAAGAAAGTTTGTATTTTGATTAAAACTATGTCAAACAAAAAACTAGGGAAAAATCTTTTTTTTTATAAAAAAGAGAAACCCCAAAAAGAAAGTTTAATTTTTGATGGAAATTTGATGAAAATAAAATACGGGTTTTGAAGGGAAGGCTATATATATATATAAAGTGGTTAAATATTTATAAAAAAAAACTTAAAAATTGAAGGAGGGAAAGAATAGAAAAGGAAAGAAGGAAGGGAACCCTAACCTGTGAATAAATAAAGGAGAGTTGAACTTTTTTTGTAACTTGTACTCGTATTACAAGAAGAATTACCTTTTTGTGGGTTACTGAGTTAGTAACAAGTTACTGAGTTGGATTGACGCGGTAAAGGGTAGTAGAATGGGGAAATTCATGGGCTATAAAGAGTGGGCTGGTGGGTAGACATATTGGGCAATTAGAGCCCAAACATAAATAAATCTAGGTATGTTTGATTAGAATTTAGACGGAATGAAATGACAAATACATGGAATTGAAAAGGTAATGGAATCAATATAGTAATTGGATGTGCTATTTCCATTTTATTGTTATGTTTGGTTGCAACATTATAATAAAACTAAATTATTTCTCGCGTAATACGCGGTAAAATATATATAACTAATCACATTATATAACTTCATAAGAGCTTACAATCATATTTATTGGTAACATATAAAAGATTAATTGGACATTAATTATGACACTTGTTAGAATATCTCCAAATCAAATCACTGTATCATTTGGTGAATAAAAAACATCTTTTTAATATGGAAATAAATTAATCTTCAATATATTATATCACACATTTTGGAAAGAAAAAAAAGAAGAAGATATACACAAATATAAAAATTCAGTTAAATTTCATCTCCAAAACTTTTAATATACCAATTATATATTTATACTTCTTAGTTTTTGCTATGAACTTAATCATTAATATCAAAATTACCGGTGACAAACATGTATAAGAAACTGAATTTAAAACTTCATATATTTTACAACAATCAACATATTAATAAACTTAAGTATGAATTCATATTAAATCGTTTATTGGTACGCTTTTCTTTAACTTTGATCTAATATATGGGTTGGAAAAAAATAACTAAATACTTTAGTATGTCGATAATTTATTTATGTAATTAGATGAAAAATCAATTATTAAAAGGTATTAGTTTACATGATTTATGGTAATGAAAATTTTCTATTGTATTAATGAAGAGTTAAAGGAAGAAAATTGACAAGTAAAATTGTGAAAGGGCTAAAGATGTTTTGATTTATTCCTTGGTCCAATATGTCATCATCAAAATTAATGAATAGTTAGATCATCAAGAGTGGAAATCATCAAATGATGTAGACTTAATCAAAAACTATTTACGGTTTCTCTTTTATTATATAATAATTAGAGATAAGAGATGGAATCATTTATATAAAAAAAAACCCAATATACCTTATAATACAGAAAAATATATTAACTTAATCTTTAAAGTTTATATTATATATCTTTACTGTCTCATCCATAAAAACATAATATATTACAAAAACATGTAATTATATAAAAACATAATAGATATCAAATAGATTTACAGTCGTATTAATACACAATTTCAAAATTTTCATGACATTGTTATGTTATAAATTATGTTAAATTCATTTAGATCATATTAATATTTCTATAAAATAGTAACTAGATCATTTAAAATGATATTTGGATCATTATATTCTTTTATGAATTTTAGATTAGTAAACGGATTGTATTAAAATTCACATAAGTTTATGCACAAATATCACAGGACTTTAAAAATCAACAGTATTAGAAGATTACCCACGCAATGCGGCGGCGAGACGTGAGTGGCGATGGACAATTGTGGTGGCGGAATGGGGGTATTATAGGTATTTTAAGGGATGAGGGTATTGCGGGTATTTTAGGTGATGTTATTGAAAGGGTAATATGGGTATTTTAGTGAATTGAGTGATAAAATAATAATAAATGATAGTGGTAAAATAGATATATTAAGTTCTTTTTATAATGTATTATAAAAATAATATATTATTAATTAATATATAAATAATATAGATATCAAATAACTAGAAGATTACCAGCGCAATGCGGCGGCGAGACGTTAGTGGCGATAGACAATGGTGGTGGCGGGATAGGGGGTATTGTAGGTATTTTAAGGGATAAGTGTATTGTGAGTATTTTAGGTGATGTTATTTAAAGTGTAATATGGATATTTTAGAGAATTAAGTGATAGATTAATAATAGATGATACTGGTAAAATATGTATACTAAGTTCTTTTTATAATATATTAGAAAAATAATATATCATTAATTAATATATAAATAATATATATTAAATAATAAGATATTAAATAATAGACATTATGATATGATAAATAAAGAAATGTTGAAAAATTTTAAATTTTAAGACACTCTAGTCATTTGCTTTATAAAGTAGTATAGATATAGATAAGACATTAAATTATAGAGATTATGATATGATAAATAAGGAAATGTTGAAAAAATTTAAATTTTAAGACTCTAAGTCATTTGCTTTATAAAGTAGTATAGATAATGATTTAATAAATTAATACTAGCATAGTATCTGCGCAAAGCAGCGAGATTAAATATTTTTTGTTAACGGTGTTCAATAATTGTTTGTTAAACTGGAAGAAGTTTATTTAACTTTATAGGTAACTTTTGAAAATAATAATTTACAACTAAACGTTATAAAATACATTATGTTATCCATCATAAGATAAGTGTTAGTTTTATATTTTAGTTTGTTTAAAATAATGTTCAATTTTGAAAATGATATGTTAAATTAACTATATTACCGCATTTCCATTTTTAACTATAATACCCTAATACTTTTTTACACAAATACATTTTAAAGATTTTAAAGGTCTTAAAGGCCTTTGCAAAAAGTGTTGGTAAAATTGTCATTGGATAAATATGTATTTAATGATTATATATTTCTATAGTCGTGTGTCATTTTTATATGAACACCTATATTGGGACAAATGGAGTAATATTTAATGACATTGGCTATTCTAATGTAAATCTTATTGCGAATGTCATATTGCTTTATTAGATAGATATATATTGTAATTTAAAGTTGGTAATTTGATATTTGATTTTGTACAGATAAGGAGATAATATGTTTTTTCAGAATTTAATTATTACACTAAATAAACATGTTTTATCTATATTTAATTTTACATCGGCATTATACACAGATATAACACACATATCCTCCGAACCATATACGATAAAAATAATTTTCGAATAATAATATCATCATTTTTTAACAGGTGATATCTATATTTAACTTTACACCGTCACTATATAAAGATATAACATATATATCATACTAACCATATTCGATACAAAACATTTTTTGAAGTTTGAACACTTTGTATTTGTAATTTAAATTTTGACATTTTAAAGTGATCTTTAAGCAAAACAAACAAATCATAATTTACCTATAATTATCCTGCGTTCAAAAGTTCAAAGTGAGTTATAGCAAGACATTGATCCAAGCAAATCGAAAGGAAACTTGGAGTGTTCCAACATGGAGGACGATGGTAATAGCACCAACGGACTGTGCTAGCTGTCGTCCTTTTGTGACCTTGTAATCCCATAATAATTTGTTTAATATCTTTCGGTCAATTTCGTGAAGCACATATGTATAAATGGATGTTTTAATATTGTTGAATATTTTAACATAAATCACATACATTTAACTTATCATTAAAACTATATATTCATTAATATTATGAGTTATAACAGTTATTTCTTAATGTCAATACTAATCTATACTATATATATATTATATATTACTAGATGGAATTGAAGCCCGCACGATGTGGCGGCAAAACCCCATAATAATTTGTTTAATATCTTTCGGTCATTTTCGTGAAGCACATGTGTATAAATGGATGTTTTAATATTGTTGAATATTTTAACATAAATCACGTACATTTAACTTATCATTAAAACTATATATCCATTAATATTCTGAGTAATAACAGTTATTTCTTAATCTCAATACTAATCTATAATATATATATATATATATATATATATATATATTACTAGATGGAAGCCCGCACGATGTGGCGGCGATGGTGGTGGTAGCGGCGGCGGTGTGGTAATGGCGGCGATGAGTGGTGGTGGCGGCAACGGGTGGCAGCGGTGGTGTGGTTATTGATATAAAAGTAATTAATGTAAAAGAGGGTAGTGTAATTATTTTAAAAGTTGAGGGATAGATGTTGTAATTATTTCATTAAGGGTATTTTAGGTATATAAGTTAATCTATACTACTATATAAAACATCAACCCCCTTAGAGGTGGCAAATCGTGTCAGACACGACACGATAAGACACGAACACGTTAGGGTGTAACATGAACACTACACGATAACTAATCGTGTCAGTTTTTTTAAACACGAACACGAAAATTAACAGGTTACACGATAAGACCCGTTAAGACACGATAAGATTTTTATTTTTATTTATTTTTTATTTTTTTGAAATTAAAAAGGAAGAAGAATGGATGTCGA
>JAOEHQ010028149.1:0-13589 GCA_025447715.1 Asclepias incarnata
GGGGGGGGATTGCTCTTTTATTTAAGGAGTATAAATATGTATATCTATATACTAGATTTTCCCTCGTGCATTGCACGAACTGACATAACTTTTTAAAAATAATTCAATAAAAGCTCAATATGAAAAAAACTATTTAGTGAAAACCGCACATATTTCTTTGTGAAATTCTTATAACCTTAAACATATAACCCGCGACGATTCGGGACAAAATTGTTACATCTATTAGTAAAAGCAGACAGTGACACCTAACATACCATATGTCAAATATCATCGTGTTGAAAGGTATTACTAATTATAACAAATAAAAGATACATAAAAAAATACATTATTATTTAACTAAAAATAAACATCACGAACAACATATAATCATATAATGAGAATTATATAAACGAAATCCGCATGGAATATAATAAATGCATTATGATAACTTATTGTGGGTTAACGCAAAATAAGTATAAATAAATAACATGATAAATAAAAGAGAAAATACATAAACTGAATAAATGTGTGAAAATTAAATAGAGAAAGTTAGATGAAAAACGATTACAAAATGAGCTTTTCCAACTTGATGGTTTGTAAATGAACATTTACCAACTTGATGTACATATTTGTTGATGACGTGGAGTTTGTATTGGACGCATATATATAGACATAGCGTTTCAGTTGATACTATAAATTATGTACCATTTCTTACTTAGGTTTATGGTCATTAGAGCTGGCAATTTATGACACGGAACTGTTAACACGGCATGACACGACCTGTTAAGACTTGTAATATATCTATATATATATATATATGTATGTACTAAATGAAACCTGCTAAGGAACCTGTTAAAACACGATAAGACCTGTTAACAGATCTCTTATTAGGTTTCTTATCGTGTCTTAACATGTTCCGTGTCTTTAACAGGTTCTATAGCAGGTTCTTTAACAGGTGCGCTAGTTTAAATTTATGAACGTGTTCGTGTTTGGAAAAATTGACACAATTAGTTATCGTGTCGTGTTCGTGTTTGGCCTTAACAGGTTCGTGTCTTATCGTGTTCGTGTCGTGTCAGAAACGATATGGCAGCTCTAATGGTAATCACTATTATTATATGAAAGTACTACTTTTTATTGTTAACCACGATGCCACAAAATCTCTCTTAATTTAATTTACTCACTTCATTACACTATTCGATTCCCACTTGTGCAAATCGTAAGCATAATATAGTTAATAATATACGATATTCGATTCCCACCACGCAAAATGAATCTAATTCTGAAATTCGATCCTATGTATCAAACACGTATAACACATGGGGCCATAATTAGAGCTGACAATTTATGACACGGACCTATTAACACGACACGACACGACCTGGTCTTAACAGGTCTGTTAAGACACGAAAAGACCTGTTAAGACATTATATATATATATATATATATATGTGTGTGTACTAAATGAAACCTGTTAAGACACAATAAGGTCTGTTAACAGGTCTCTTACCAGGTTTCTTATCGTGTCTTAATAGGTTTCGTGTCTTTAACAGGTTCCTTAACAGGTTTGCTGGTTTAAATTTAGGATTTTTGTTAACAGGTCTCTTATCAGGTTTCTTATCGTGTAACTTGTTAAATATTGTGTCGTATTCATGTTGGGAAAAATTGACACGATTAGTTATCGTGTCGTGTTCATGTTTGACCTTAACAGGTTCGTGTCTTATCGTGTTCGTGTCGTGTCATGTTGGGCACGATATGCCAGCTCTAGCCATAATACAACTGAAAATGGTTATCAATCTTTTGCCACAAATAAAAGAAACTTGTAATAACATTATGCTTGTTTCAAAGTGGTAATGAAAGGGCTCCATGCCTCCATATGGTTCATCACTTATTCTTTGTTCAATTTTGTCATATCAACTTTATCTCACCACTTCTTTTTTTTTTATTTATATATATAAATCACTACCTATAATACCACTTCTTTTTCATTTCTATTTCATTATCACTTTATATTTTATTAACTTATACACATATATCCACACATACCCACTCACATATAAATAAAAACAAAAATAAAAAAGCTAACAAAAAGCCCTCACCATGACTAATACACAACTTAACTATTAATAACATACATCTTAATAACTAATAATATGTATGTTAAGGGCGAAACCGACACGGCTAAAGATGTAGCCCGTACTGTAGATCACCACCGATCACTTCCATCTTCAATCACCCCCGCCAGCTCCCTTTATGAATATCCTTAAAAACGGAGCCCGTATCTAACTACCATCTCCAACCAATCAAATTAAGATGTACCAGAGTGTCTTTTAAGCAGTGTATTAATGCTTTGCATTTTAAAGCATTTCGCACAGAAAGTGTCTCCTATATTACCATTACCAATCTCTCTCCTCTAATGACCCCAACCAAGCACCCTCTAAATTACATACATGGATCAAAAACTAGTGACAAACATAAAAAGAAATTACTTTTAGTTCCTCATTTACTCCTAGATGCACGGTGCACGTAACTATCCGTGCTGTTCTGTTTGATACACATATCATTTTCCCTAATAAATAATAATAATAATGCTAGTTTGTCAATCGACAAAAGTAATCTAGAAAAAGTCACCAGTTGAAGTTATCTCATTTTGATTGAAATTGGAAACATGGTAACATAAATTAACTCTAAAAGTTATCCTTTAACCATCATAAGGGGTCAGCTATTGTTGTTACATGATAGTATTGGGGTCAATAATAGGATGATGATGCCTCTCAAGTCTCACCAAACTCTCACATGTGAATCCAATGACCATATGGTCCACCACTATCTATCAATGGTCTTTTCTTTAGAACCCTAGTTATGATCCAAAAATAACACAATTTTCTATATAGGGTAACTTTTTTTCTTTTATCTCCTTCACCCTTTCTTAATTAAGCATTAAATTAAATGTTGAATATCATATAAAACCCAACAATTAAGTTCAATCGTAACAAATATGAGTTGAAGTTATCTTTAATTTTTCATAATATGTAACTATGTATGGGTGTAATTTAATTATTTACGGAATAAGACACATAAAGGGAATTGTAACTTATTTTTAGTTTTCGTTTATACAACATAAAAACAACCGACAACAATGTGGTTGATTGTAGTACCCATGAATGCATGCTCTATGATTGAGAGCATATATATATATATATAGAGGGATGAGAATATAAGGCTGTCATGTATCTAGCTTAGGTATAAACCCCCTCACATCTTAGTTTTTTAATCCATAAAATTCATCGGACCCAAGTCATTTATTTATTATACAACAAAAACTAAAAAATTGGTATGTGAGGGGTTGTATACCTAGCTTGGGTACATGACAACCACACATTCACTTTTCAGATATATATATATATGGTCTTTGAATGAAGTTTTTGACAACAAAAAATTTCTTTCACATATATAGTTGTCAATGTTTTCACTTCATCCAAACATAGACAGACACATCAGTTGTACAAATGGTCATGGTTTGATCAATTATAGGTATTTGAATTATCACCAAGGCAATGAATCATTCGGACCATCCTATTTGTACATAATAATTCAACTTTTAAATAACATACATTCGATTTCAATTTTCTAAAACCATTTAAAACACTCGTTTTTCGAGTATGTTGTAAGAATGATTTTAGTTGTGTTAACTTTCTTTTCCTAGTGCACGAAAATAGTTCTGAAAATTAAGTAACAATACGTAACATTTTGTGATAACAGGCTTTCTACTTTGACGATAATACGAAACGTATATCACTTCAAATTTCTACTCTTTTGTACACTGACATATTTTTAACTACATACTTTACCATTCAACGTCTATCTCAGCCAAGAGCGGAACTATGAAGGGACCCCCCTCCCCCCAAGAAAAAAAAAAAGTTCTCGCCGTTTATATATACGTTCTATATAGGACATGAATATTTATATTGATACAAAAAATTGCGTTATACATATCGATTGAACTTGACCCTTCAAACAAATTGGTCATGTTCCACCAATGATATCGGCTTCGATTTTTCAAATACGCCATATGAAAATACACGGATTCTCGTCTGAGCCAATTAATACCTCGATTTATTACTACGATTCTTTGACAATTCTCGATCAACCATTTAAACCATCAATTTAACCTATCATCTAACGGACTTAATTTATCTCTCACGTGATTTCGTGACAGCCTATCATTGGGCCTATAAGGTATAAGCTTTGGGCCTATTGAGTATAAAACTTTAATTTGTTGTAATATCATTAGGCCTATCCGCCTATAAGGTATAAGCTTTGGGCCTATAGAGTAAAAAACATGGGCCTTCAGCCCAAAGCTATCTCCAATAGTCCAATCTAACAAAAATATATAAATAGTTTTGGCGCCAAGTAATCAATTTTAGTTATCGGCGCCGTTCACTGTTCCCGTCGCGCCGATGTCAAATTCGTCGGAACTCACCGATCTATTTGCGAAAATCGCATCAAAAATCAAAACCGAAAATGCCGGAAATATCAACGACGATCAAAACGACGACGTTTTAGTGACGTCATTAAATAAATCATTGAATTTGAGTGAAGTACCTAGGGTTAGGGTTTTGGATACTGCCTTATCATTGATGTGTTTCACTGCCCCTCAGGTTAATCATTTCATAAATTATTTTTTATTTATTATAATATAAAATTTTATATAACTTGTGATTATATGTATTTTGTGGATTTTTATTTTTAATATTTTGTTATAGGTGTTTGATTCGGTGATTGATTGTTCGGTGAATGCGGTTGTATCGGTTTTAACGTCTTCGATAGAATGTAAGGTTTTACGGTTTGGCAACGCGGAGGTTTTGCTCGTTGGTGGGTCGGTTTCGGGTGAGGAGTGTGTGAGAGTGATGGAATGTTGTGGTGATGTTTTGGGGAAGTTAAATGAATATCAAGGTAGGATATATTCTTAATTTATGTTGTTTGAAGTTTTACTTGCAAATCGCACAAAAAAGTATCTAACTGTATCTGAATTTAACCTTTTTGATACGTATTTAATTTCTTTTTCCGGCGGAAGATAGATATTTTTGTTCAATTTAAGGCGATAAAAATGATATCGAACCTTACAATGTTGGGTATCCGAAAATGTGAAGAAAAAAAGGACAGTTTTTGATAGGTTTAAAGGTTGAATTGCTAAAAAAATTATGTTTGGCTACCGAAACCTATAGGCCTGATCAGCTAGTTCCTTGGCAATATCATCTTTGACTATAATATCAATTTCGACTTTAATAGGCGAAATATCATCTTTTAAATGGTGGGAACATTGTTTTTTACTAGTTACTACTGTCTCCATGATCTTATGATCACCTACGAAGTCTTAGATTTATGCTAGCAATTGGAATATTTTAAAGTGGATGTTGAAAAAACGGAAAGGAGAGAGTATGGTAATGTAATTGATTAAGTTTATATGATCCATGTGAGTAGCTAGAAGCCTGGAAGTACTAGAAAAGAGTATTCTCTTGCATGTTTTAAGGTAGTTAAAAGGATTACAATACGTGATTGGGAATACATTTTTTGAGCTTCAAAGATTTTTTTCTAAAGACTTATGTAAGTTTCAATGTCAAAGCTGATTGGGATATGTGAAATTTTTAAGGAACTGAATCTCGTTCATTACTGTATGCTGCTGTAAGATGGGCTGCAATGACAACTCAATACCGATATACAATAGAACTCACTCTAGCTCTTCATGTTCAATCAACTGACAGAAGAAGCGATGCAGTGTTAAAGTTGACGCATCGTGTCCCAAAAAGAATCTCTCTCGAGATCCAAGAATTACAATTGAGGTGTGTGTGACTCAAACAGTGCCAAACTTTACTTTCTTTTTTAAATAATTTACTTTTATTTTTGAATCATTTTGCAGGTTGTTATTATGGTATCTTGACCCTCAAAATCTTGTAAAAGATATATCACAAGTATTGCAGGATGCTATCGGGAGATCCTTCATTTGTCTGAGAGAAGAGCTATATGAAAACATGGAATGGCGATCTATAATAATTTGCTTGGCGCTTTCTCCACTAATGTTTACTGAAACCCGAGCTTTACTGCATCGCTGGTTTCTACTGACGTAAGTTATCCAGTCTTAACCCTAGTTTTAGTTCTTGCTTCAGTTAACCCTAGTTAAACTTGTGGGTCACATCTTTTTAGGGTTGACTATTCATAACAGGGGCCTAGTTTCTGTATTAGAGCTTCAAGTTGAACTGGTTTCAATGGTACTAGATCTGCTCTCAAGGCCAATGAGGTGGGGTTTATCTGCAGAAATAGGATCACAGCTGCCATTTTCATATGGATACTTTCTCTTCAAGCACCGGTTATTCAGAACACTGGGTGGACCATTGTCATTTGGTGGATTTCTTGAGCTGGTTCAAAAAATAAAAAAGTCTGTTTCTCTTACGAAGAGGAAGCTTAAACATTTTGCAACAACAACTTCCATGGTGGATCACAAATCTACATGGTACTTATGACCAGATGCTGAAAGGTAGGAGGGGCAAAATGGGCGGTTTGGGTCAAAATGGGTAGCATTTGGAATCGGGTGATACGGATGCAGGTCAGGTCAGACTGGCCCAAATACCTGTTTCCAGTATATCTAATTACTTGGTTTTGTCGCTTGTTCAATATGATTACATAGAAATATAGAACACATTATTACAATTCTAATCTGATTTCTTTTAAATAAAACAATTTAGTAGGTTTTAGGCATTAACAGTACACTTTCGATGGCCCATTTGACCTGTTCACTTATTGGCTGCTTTTTATTTATACCCATTGGGCCTGTTGAAAATATAAAGTTAAACCAAATCTGTCTGTTAAAAAGTACATGGGTTTATTTTGCCACCTCTACCGAAAACGATTATGAGTTTTGAGCTATTACACTAATTCTGGGATATCTGGTTTATCATTAACTCTTTTACTGAACAGGGCAATGGCAATGCACTTCCCAAATTGGTTTTATTTTGCTGCATTGCTACTCTCAGGAAAGAGTCATAGTGACAGCTTTTTTGGCCACTTAAATGAGGATAATCAACTGCAGACATCATGTTCAGCTGCTGCAGCTTGGTACATTGCATGGATTCTAGATCCTGTTGACGAATCAACTTCTGAGTTATTGGCTAAAAAGTTGGAAAAGCTATCAACAACGTTGATTAATAAGCATTCGAGCTCATATGAACATAGAAAAACAACTGGTTCCTATGGGATAAAACCCAAGAAATCTAAACCAAATGACAGGCCAGAAGATACATACGATAAATATACGGGTCAAACTATTCGAATTTGGCTTGAAAGGTTTGAAACAGTTGTAAAAGAGAACAGCGTGATGTTTAGAAAGATTACATTAGGCATTTTAATTGGATGTTTTGCTTCCATAAATGAAGATGAATGCGAACTGCTTCTTCATTATGTTGCAACTGGTAAAATTCTTCAGTCAAAAGGAAATCAGCATACCGGATTAAAGCATAGAAGATGGATTTTTGAAGGAATTGATAAATTAAGTCGAAAGGAGGCAGTTGCAGGTGCTTGTATTGTGTTCAATTTAACCGATATCACAGAAGGGATGTCAGATTCAATATTCGAGACTCGAGAGGTTGCAGTTGATTTTATTTGCCAGATTAAACTAAAGGTCGTTAAATATCTGCTTAAGTGTGTCAAAAGGCTGCTCGAGTTTGAATTCGATCAAAACTTTATTATCTCAATTAAGGATCTACACAGAAGAATGTTGCGGTGGAGACATCAAGGAAATGATGTTTTTCATGGTTACAAAGACTTCAATGATGCTGTTGCTGTGATTGCTAGTAAGTTATCTTAAAATATTTTCTTGTTGTACATTATTACATTTTATGTGTGCTTTTATAGTAAACATGTTATTTTTTTACTATCACTGAAAGTGTGTTGAAAGTGACATGGTTTAGGCACAGCATAAGCGGATAACAACATTTTGATTTAGTCTATAAAAATAGAAATAGACTGTTGGATCATATGATATACAAAATAAACTTCTTACAATACTGAACTTGTGTTCATACAAACAATTACAACTATACTTCTCTTAAGCTGGCCAATATGGCAAGCGGTACTCCTATACATTTCCACTGCCCATAGTAGCCAATAGTTATTTTTTTCTTCTTTTATCATCTTTATGTGTATTTACTAAACCTATGAAATCCACTGAAAGGTTTAAGCAATTATCAGTTAAGTTGTTCTTTTGACCAAAGTGATCCAATCTGGGTTGCCTCCCCATTCCTCAAAAATAACCAAAAAGTTACCCGTTGGCCTTAACCAAGAGCGGGGAATGTGATACCTGAAACAATCAGAAACCTTTTTAGAATGTGGAAGACGTTCTGATGCATGCAAGTAATTAATGCTAACAAAAGTAACATAATCTATGCTCAAAATTCAAAAACAAATAAGAAAAACAAATAAGGAAAAGGCTAATTTCTCACCATCTTTGAGATGGATCTCCACAATATTGGTTGCATTTATTTTCATTATAAATCCCGGTGTAACTGCATTTATTACAGTTGCCATGAGCTTTGTTGCCAGGCCAGTGTCTCCCAACTGCCTCTCCGTTGAGCCATATTTGACCTTTTCCCATGCCATTCATATCTAAAGCTAGTGGTTCGTTACCCTCTGGAGCGTTGAAGGTAGCCTAGAAGTAAATGTTGAACACAGTTATGAACATATGCAACTTTGTTTACCTCTGGACACATTCATAAGTTAATTGGTTGAAGTTGCGACCTCTAGTTAATGTTATGAATCTTTTCAAGTATTAACATTTTAATTGGTAATCTTATGAATGTTTGCAACTAATAAAATGTTGAATGACAAAGTTACCTTGTACCAAGTAAGAGGCTGCTTTTGAGCCACAGCGGATCCTTGTAGCCACTCAACAGAGGAACTTCCATCAAGTGTATTGAGACTCAAAGTTTCACCCTTTAAACCAACCTAACATAAACACAATTTTTTTTAACTTAGTACATTAGTTATGAGTTATAACACCCCATAATTATACAGCACAAATTATATCATATAAATGTAATTTCATAAACATAAAAGTCAATGAGCTGACCTTGTAAGACCATTTTTGCTTTGTCAAGTCTCTGGTACCCTCATTTAGACCTTTCAAGGTGATTGGTCCTAGAATCCCCACGTTGTATGTCTCAAAGTGTGTGCCGACATTCTAATGGTAATCGAGTACAGTAGTTATTCCGGGGTGAAATACTATTTTCTTTAAATAAAATTATTATCCGTGGTAAAATACTTTTTTATACGTTGTCAGGTAAGAATAGGTACTCAAAATGAATCACATGATGTAAGAACTAACCGAGAGGCCGACGGAAACACTTAGCAAAGAGATCTTGTTAACACCGGCTCTCAACTTCACATTTTGGCTGAAAGTTAACTTAGGATTTTTTAGGGATCCCCAGACCGTTCCTATAACAAGACCGAACAAACAAGATTAAGCATGTGTTGTTTGTAGAGGGGTTAGTTTTGACCTATTACTAGAAGGAAACAGGTCAAATGGGTCAACAGTCACTCAAAGTTTGTTTTTGATGTGTAAAACCTCCTAGATCATATATTCAAAAATTAGACTAGATAGTCGTTGAACTTTTATCATATTTCTAATCATATTTAACATACCTATTAATTTATAATAAAAAAAAACAAAATAAACTTTTTGGACAAAAACTCCTCTAGGACATACCTGACCCACACTAAAATTGATCTTTTTGACCCATTACTCTACCCGCCGCCCAACCGACCCATCTTGCAACGTTTAAGTTACTTGCGTTTGATGCTTATGATATGTGAGACATACCTGCTAGTTGGTTGTTGATAAAGACGTGCAAAGCATGCCCTGCTGACATAACTGTGAGCACAGGGAACTGCCCCGTCTTTAAAAACTGCTCATTCGGTGATATATTTACCCTGAAAATCATATAAAGGCACACTTCAATATTTGTCTAATCATATTTTTTTTATAGCTTTTGGAATGATTTTAAGAAATTGGCAAAATAACTCACTCTTGAAGATACCACAAGTAGTCAGAGGCATCTCTAGTAACATTTAGCTGCTCATACAACCCCTCCATTGCAAGAGTATCACCGCCATCAGAAGATGGAGCTTCTTCATTATATGATTGCCAATGAAAGGTCCCAACAGTGGTCATCTTTTTTTGTGTGGTTGGAGCCTTAACCTGAAAATTAGTCGGCCCAAGTTGTTATTTTTCTCTTTTAGAACAGTTAATTGCTACAGTTGGGATACATAAGCCAGAGGGTACTAGAGTAATTTCTTACCTTTGCAGTATTGAAAACTTCATCTTTGCAGTCATGGAGAATGCTAATGGACCAAGGAGGGAGATCATATAGGGATTTTCCGAAGGTCATTTTTGCTGAAAATTGTGGGTCAAAGTTTGAGAGAAATGCAGCACAACCCCCAGACTTTGGTTGAAACACATGTATCTGTGGTTGAATAACATACAAATATATAAGCTAGGGATAATGAAGGTAAATAGAGGTGATATTTCTACATGTGTTACGGTTAAACCGTAAACGGGTCGACTTGGGTTATACTTGGCCTCTTAACAGATCAAATGGGTAAAGAAAAAAGTTTAACTAGAGAGTTGAACTGGTCTTGCTCGTCAAATGGGTTGAAACTCATTTATTTGTATTCAAAATGCATAAAACCTCCTAAATTGTTTAATTTCAAATTTAAGATCGTCATTGTAAAATGTGATATTTTGAGGTTTTTGCTACACTGACCTCTTGATTCTTTCCAGGATAGGTAACAGTAGGATAAGCTGAAACTAGAGCTGGCTCAATTAGTTTTATGGCTGTGTGTAAATCCCTTAAATGCCCATATTTCGGTTCATTTAGTAATCCTGAAAGATTATATCAATAAATCATCATTAATAGGTCATAATTGTAACATCTATACTATAAACATCTAAATATATAATCTGATTACATACCATACTCATCTATAGGAGCGTCATAGTCATAACTTGTTGTGATGAAGAGACCCCCTGCTGTACGGCCGAAATTTGTTCCTCCATGGTACTAGAACCAACATTTTTATATAACTACTACAAAAATAAAAACATAACCATTTAAACAATTTGTAACTTACCATATAATAATTGACAAATGAACCGTTATTCTGTATGAATCTTGCAACTGCATATGCTATATCTTCTACAGGTCTGGTAGGAATCGGACCACCAAATTCCGTGAACCTTCAGTAGCAAAAAGGTGAACAACTTCTAAGTTATTTAAGTGGTTTTGAATCTTTACAAAATAATTGTTACAACATTTACATGACTTACCAGCCAGTCCATAGCTCTGTAAACATTTTAGGTTTGTATGGCTTGTTAGGAGTGAATTTTTCACAGTAGAAACCATTACATGTGTCGATCTGTCATGTAATTAACATGTTAGAGAGATATAGAGAGTTAGGACTAAAGGCTAAGTTGTATGGACAACCACATAACAGTGCTACAAGCTTCATGGGTTGTAACGTGTGCAAAATTTTGACTAGGGTACACACTACCATAGCAAAACTTTTTACCAAAATAACAATTTCATTTTTTTATATTTTTCACCTATAAATTCTTGTTCTAAATAATTATGAGGTATGCATATGCATGCTAGAAAGCTTCACGAAATTTCTTACCATTGGATCAGGGGCAGTTTCTTGTTTGCACATGATCCATGGGACACCGGTTTTTAGACCGTCAGCCATTTTGGCTGCCCATTTAGAATAAGCTTTACCTGGGGCACCAATCTCCCATTCAATTGGCCCGTACTCGTTTTCTATCTGTAAACACAACCACCAAGATTCATATAGATTCTAAGAACGTAGAGTTAAAAGACTTTCGTCAATAAAGTAAGGTCAAAACCTGAGACATGATAATTGGACCTCCTTGAGGTTCAAATAGTTGCTCTGACTTCATCATGCTGACTATTTTCTCTGTAAACCTTTGCATTGCAATCTTTAGGAATAATAAAAACAGTCAATTAATTAAACAAATTAGATTCCTGAATTAAATTATTTAATCTACTTAAAAAATTTCAAATGCTAACCTTGAAAGGTCCATTGTCTGTTCTGAAAGACATTCCAGGTACATATTTAAGCCAAACAGGAAATCCCCTGAATCCAAAAGTAACAGAGCTTACTTAGATATATGCATTTCCAAATGATAAAAATCGCACGTTTTTTTTTCTTCTCATTTTAGATGATTAGACTTTAGACGACTATGGACCACGGGTTTCATATTGCTTGTCTCTTTCAAGTTCGGTGTATGCATAAGATGTTGAAAACTGATACTTTAAAAGTGCATATTGTGATCCAAACATGACAGATTTGGTGTTTACCCGAAATTCCATTCAGCACAAACATAAGGGCCTATTCGTAGATTGACATAGAGGCCTGCTTGTTGTATCAGCTTTATGAATTTGACCAAATCATACCTCCCCTCAAAATTGTACTGAAAATATAAGCATTCATCAAATGAATTATTGAACTACACACAAGTTTGTATCATCCTACATAAATCGAGTTATTTTGCATGAAATTTCATACCTTGCCAGGAGATGGTTCATGTCCATTCCAAAATACATAAGTTTGTATCACATCTAAGCCTCCATCTTTGGCCTTTTTTATAAGGTCAGGCCACATCTGCACAAACAGAGAACAAATTTCAGGAAAAATTATAGAAAATGTTTGAAATTTAGTACCAAAACATCCTAAATGTTTTGAAACAACTTTTAGGAGCATTGAAGATCTAAAGACCAAATTCACCTAAAAAAAATGAAAAACAAGCAAATCCCAATTGAAAAAAATTCAAACTTTTTAAACACAGAAACACCAAGAATCCACCAAATAATGAAAAACAAAGAAACTGAAAGAAATACACACACATTGATCAAAACATGAAAAAAGTATTAAGCTTTAAAGTGGGCATTGAGGAATCAAGAAAATCCAAATATAATAATACTACTACAATTTTTTATATTTATTTTTGGGTTTGAGTTTTGTTTCGGTTTTATTTTTTGCTTTGTTTTTAAATAAAGTTACTTCAGTTTTATTACGTTCATGTATGTATGTATTAATGTGTTAAGATACTTCGTATAGTTTTCGTATATTGTTTATTTTTCTCTAAAAGAAAAGAAAGAGTGAAATAGAGTACCTCAGGTGTGCTTCTTGGATAATGAATGGAACCAGACATAAGGATTCTTCTTCTGCCATTGATGATAATGGCTTTATCATCATAAGATACAGCTGCATTAATGGAAGAACAAACACCAGAAAATATAACAAATAATAATAGTATTTTCATCCTTGGCATTCTCCACATTCTTAAAGAATATCACTTCAAGTTCTCAACAACACTTTCCCTCCCTTTGTTTTATTGTTCACAAAAAATAAAGTTTCAAAGAAAGAAACTTTGTTTTATTCGTGTGTTTGTTTTTGATGCTTTTGATATTGAAGTTTATATATAAATAAATAAAATGGGACTTATGTAGTAATATTTTCTTTTCTAGAGAGGCCAAGGGGAAGGG
>JAOEHQ010028160.1:0-13588 GCA_025447715.1 Asclepias incarnata
TGACAGATTCCACTGTACACCCCCTTTTGGAGCGACGGTCGCTCCTAAAGGGGTGGTGGGGGTACCTGTCCCCTTTATTTATTTCTTTTTTTAAAATATAAATTTTTTCATTAAATAATAGTCTATTCCATGGCTATCAATCATCAATATCAAATTTATTAATTGTTCGCATTTTCTTATTGTACACATTTACACTTCATCCAAATAAAGATTTATAAATATGTGCGATCATTATTTATAGTAGTTGGATTTTGTAGCCATCTTCCTATTACTTTTGTTTAATTCAATTTTTTAATTGTGATTTTGTATTGTTCGTAGGTATTTGATTTATATTCGAATGTCTAGCTTTTGTTAATTTACGGTTGTGCATCATCAGTTTTGTTAATACACCATTGTGCATCATCACTTTAGTATCATCGATTCTGTTATTTTACAGTTGTATCATTGCTTTCAACAATCCATGATTGTCTAGCTTTTGTAAATTTATGGTTGTGCATCATCAGTTTTGTTAATTCACCGATATGCATCACAATTAATTAATTAAGAAAACCATTAATTTATACAAGAGAGAGAAAAGTAATGTGAGTAAATGTCCAATAAACCCTTAACCATTAATTTATATAATTAAGAGAACCTAATTAATTAATTATCTGAATTAATACTCTAGATCAAGATCTAATGGTCCACGTTTTATCTTATTTAATTTGTTTTTCGTTAAAGATTGTTTTACAATAACTAACCATTATATATATATATATATATATATATATATATATATATGGGGGAGGTGAACATATAAGGCTGTTACATACCTAAGTTTAGGTATGAAACTCTAACATTTTTGTTTTTTAATGCATAAAATTCATGGGCCCCATGTCATTTATTTATAATACAACAAATATTAAAAAAAATTGGTATGTGAGGGGTTTCATACCTAAGTTTATGTATGGAACAGCCTTATATTCACTTTTTCCTATATATATATATATATAGTATGGTTAATGTGAGAACTAAAAAAATGGTGAAAACCGTGAGAACCACTGCTCCCCTTTTCTTTCTTTTTCCAATCAGCTCTGCTACCACCGCCGCCTCCGGAAACTATGATTTGAAGCAGGTTCCGCCCTTAAGGGTATTAATAAAGGGTCGCCGGTAGGGGTGATAGGTAATAGGGGATGATATGTCATAGGGGGTAATCGGTGATAGGGTGATCTACCTGACGGACTTTGCCCTAAATGGTGGACTGACGGACTCCGCCCTTGGTGATGATCGGAGATGGTGGACGGTGGTGTTGATCGGAAGAAACAGAAGATACGTTTTAATGATTTGCATATATATGGTGGTGGTTATCATTAGTAATATCATCTCCATTATGTACTTTTAAAAAAAGTTTTTCTCAAAACAAAAAAGTCAAGAAGTCATGATGTGAATATCACAATCTGCTAATTGAGATGATAACCACACTGCACGTACCTAAATAATATAACCACGCAAGAAAGTAAACAAATATAGAAGATTCAATTCCGTAAAAGAAATCACATTAAACACATGGTAGGTGAAAGATAGACGAAAGATGAATTTAATCCTAATAGGCTTACAACTGAATTTTGTTTACTTGAGCGGGGTTAACCAAAACCACTAAGCCTTTAAACCTCTTAATTTACTGTTATGTATAAAACCCTTGACTTAAGCGTTGAGTTGATATGGTGTTTTCTGGTCACTTATTTTATTAATATCCTTTTTATGGTGCTAATCCCATGCATATGTAAAAAATGTTAGCTTCCTATTAAGAGCGTATATAGCTTATGATTTATGAAAGGCGTAAAAGAAGTTTATGTATAAGAATATCGCATAACTTGGATATTTTTTGGAGAAGTGGCATGGGGCTTCTCCCCCCACAAACTTTTGTAAAACGGGCCGGATGGTCAACAAAAGGTTTGTAAAAGTAGTATGTCCGGGTTTTTGAACCCCGACTATGCCTTCACCTATATATGACCCAATTTCAGAATCATGGACTTGGCTATCCACCAGAATATACCTTCATTAGTGTTAGCTGCCATCTGCACAAGTTTGTTGAAGTCTGGGCTTTTGAGTCACATGTTACAACCAATGTTTTAAAAACCAGTTCAAACAGGCTGGTTTTTAAGCAGTTGTACGGTTTAACTAGGAGCGATCTTTTAGATTAACCGGTTGAAGGTTAAATCAGTAGGTTTTTTTTGTTGAACCGGTTGGTAATATACAAAACCATTTTTTTTAAGGCAAAACCTCTTTAGCAGGCCAATGAGCTTTAGCTTAATTGGCATGGAGGAAATGAAGAGATGGATTTGAGACCACAGGTCTCAAGTTCAAATCCGACCAAGACGGGTTTTATTGCAGTGGGCCTTTGGGCTGCGGGTTTCCCCGGAACTGGTGGCTTTGTGGGATTTGGTTATCCAACGCTGTATGTCGTTTGCGGGCGTACGGTGTGTCTTTCGCCGGCCATTGGGTAATCCTGGGTAAGCAAGCATTTTGTTGGACGTACGTTTAAAAATTGAGTTTTTAATTTTATTTTTTAATTATTGTTTTTATTATTAAAAACTGAATATTATTATTGTCGACATGTTGGTTTTCCAACACATTTTGTTGACCTTTATCCAAAATTGTTTGGAAAAGTTACCATTTATCCAAAAAAATCCATAACTAATTAAACATATTTATAAGTGAATATCAAACTTAAGTTCGTAATTTTGAACGTCTGATATTACAATTAAACAAGACTAGGATGTATCTATGTAGTGCAGCGGGGTCAAATAATTTACGGTTGATAATGGTACGTTCATCTTGTTTCTCTTCGTGAGTCGTCGTTTTAGTTATAAGGTTCAAATTATAAATATTTGTTAAAGCGGATTATTATATGGTTAAATATTAATGATGCGTGAAATAAATGTCTGACATTAAAAGTACTGAGATAAAAGATAGTAGTTGTCTGGTTGAGATTAAAAATTATGAGGTGTGTGAAAAATGAATGGTTGTGATAGATTAAGTAATGAATATTATGTTAATTTTAAATAACTTTTGAATTGTAGTATGTATTATACTAGAGTATAGATCAATAAACAACGAAGGAAACCATATTATTACACATATATGTTACAAAGAAAATATGTAAGCCATAAATACAACATACATAGATGGTCATCTCCACCCTGTTTATTTCTTAGATAAAAAGCACACCAGCTAGAATCAACACAAGTCTTCATTGATCACTTTATACTTGAAACTCGGCCGTTTATTTACTGCAGGCATGAACATCCATATCTTTAACAATACCGCAAAGAAGGTCCATCACAGAAGTGGGATCGGGTACACTTGAATCTGCCTTCTCAAACTCAAACGTCCAAGTGGCCAATTGTTTACCATCCTTCGGTTCAACATGAAATGTTATTTTGAGGGCCTTGTATATCTCCATTAAATTTCCTTCAATTAACTTGAACACGATTTTGTGATTCGTCTCATCGATTTCTTCGATTACCTCTTTACCAAATTGCTTCTTTCCATCTTTATTTAATGCAAAAATATGTTTATATGAAAGGTGAATGAGATACATATTGATGAACGTTTAAAACTAAGGCTATATGTATAAAACACACACAGGATTATGGATAAAAAAAACCAATGCAAAATTAAACCAATGAAACTTTGCTTAAAAACGTACCATGGGTGTAGTTCCAGCAAATGATGGAGCCAACAACTCCTTGCTGACCGCTAACCAGATCACAACCATGTACACAATCAGATATAGAAGCTATATCGTGTGGTTTGTACCTCAAGAGATTGTGTAACACATCCGGCCCTGCACTGATCTCAACATGTCCAACTAACTTTCCTGTTACCGCCATCTCTCTTAGGTATTTCAAAGAGACCACACCCCTTGTTTATTCGAAAGAGTTGAGTGAAAGAAATGTACATATCTAATCATACTTCTTATAGTTGTAATATATGACATGGTCATGTGAAACGCTAACATTATTTATTCATTTTGATTTAAGACTAATTGATAAAAGGATTACATGATTTCAAGCTATCTTTTTTAATTTATCTGACTTCAATAGTTCAATCTTATCTTTGTGTATATTCTTATAATTTAGGATTTCAATAGATCGGATATGGTTCAATATATTATTGTTATACTATAAATAATACCCGCGCAATGCGCGGTGATTGATGGTTGAAGTTAAAAGGCGATGGTGTCCGGCAATCGGTTCGCCGACTGTCAGCTCTGAATTGTCTAACACATGTATATAAAAATTGTATTTGTTATTATTGATAAAAAATATATATAAAAAAAACTTGTTATATAATATATATATATATATATATATATAATATAACATAAACATTAAATAATAAGTTAAAAATGGTAATGTTTAAAAATTCAAAATTTAAGACACTATGTAAATGATTTATAAGGTTTTACTTAATAAAAAAATCATAAATTATTTATCTATTATACTTTTTTAATAATTATAATTATTATACTTTCTTAAGTTAACTATATATTAAACTGAATGACAAAACTGACACATTTAAAAGTATATCTTATTGATTATATATATGTTTTAAAACAATAATCACTAAGTGACATATATAGTGACAAGAGGTTTTATTTTTTCCATAAGGAATCTCAAATTGAATCATGTCCTAGGCATATTAAGAGGTGTTCAGGAAAATAGCTGAAACCGGCCATGGAAAAATCAATTTAGGGCACGTTTGGTAGGGAGAAATTCAGAGAAATGAAATGAAGCAGAGAAATGAAATTGACTGAGAAATTAACCCGAGAAATCTAAAAGAAAGTTTCCATTGTTTGGTAGAGAGAAAGTAGAGAAATGAAAAATATTAACCAAATTAAAAAAAAAAATTAAGAAAAAAGAAAACGAAAATTACAGTGTCACAAATCCTTTTTTTCTGTATATCATCTACCCCAAGTTTATCACACACACAAAATATTTATATCTATCTATAATCTATATCTATATATTTCCATGTAACAAATCCATTCAATCAACAACATGTCAAAAATGAAAGATCTGCTCCATAAACTTCACATCGGCTGTATCAATGATAACACTAATTTATACGTGGGTTGTTTCACAATAAACCAATTGAAATATCAATAAAACACAAAATGAAAGATAAGAAATAATGAAATAGATACATGTAATTAATGAGGGTGACAAGCAAGTAATGGCAATGAGAAACAAATGAAAGAGATTAGCTCTACTTGAGAAGGTAGATCACCATAGAAAAGGGGAGAATAAGAGCTAGGGCTTTTTCTAGATATTAATGTGCAAATCACGTGCATTTCTTTTTATACCCTTTCTCTTGTTGAATAAGCCCAATTTCTCAGTAAAAGAGGCGGAGAAATTAAGTGAACAAAAATGATTTCTTCTAAAAACGGATGGAAATGGATTTATGAAGAAACTAATTTCTCGAGAAATTGACAATTCTCCGTGTTAACAATTCTCAAGCTTACCAAACAGAGGAAATGAAACCATTTCCATTTCTTTGGTTTCATTTCCCCCTACCAAACACACCCTCAGTTTCCTTCTTTGCTTCACAAGATTTTCCGGGCTGCGACAAAATTTTTAAGTAAATGCCACCGATATGGACCAATAAATCAACTAACTTTTTCATAAGATTTATCTTATCACAATTCACAAATACCCCACCTAGTAATATACCGTCCCAAATGCATGCATACTAAAATGTTAGATATATTATAATTTGTTCAAGAATGACTCAAAATCCATTCAACTTTTTGGCAGCAAACTTTTACCAGCTTGTTCACCTCCATGTGCTGTAATTATACATACCTAGTTATTTAGTTCCTAACTAAATAAATGAGTTTTATAGTCATAATACTTGTATTAATGTTGTACACTAAATCGTAGTTGCTAATGTTCACTTGCAAATCAGCATACTTATAGCTTATTTGTAAATTTCACCTTAGAATCTTTCTGAATATATATTTGAGTCAACTTAAATCTCATTAGTATACCCTAATGAGTTTGGTTCATTTTTATATACAAAAAAGTGTTTTGACCCGCCCATTTTGCCATCTATATAAATTAGTTAGAAAAAGTAAAAACAGTCCAGATATCTACCATTCCCATTCTCCGGTTTCCTTCCATGATTCTCCTCACCTGTCATTTAGGCATAAAGGTCAACTATAAGCACAATGTATCATCAAATCGAAGTCTTAAAACACTCAGCCTATCTCCTTTTGAATGACATAAAGATGTGTAACACAAGACCATCTGATGTTCATTGTCGACCTGAAATAATTCGAATAACCTATCTCTTATTATTAGCAAGTGTATATGGACATAGGATGGATATAAGTAACTAACCATAAGTCTGTAACGGGCTTCAAAAATATTTAAGTGGAACTTCTGGCTAGGTTGGACTACATCCAAGACAAAAAGAGGCAACAAATCAGGACCCATATTGGTCAAACTAAGTCTGCAAGACATTTTAACCAAAACACTACCCACTTCCAATATTTTCCATTTGTACAACCGAATACTAACACCAACCAAAATCAAATGACCAATACCTCTATCCCAAAATATAAACACTACTCTGTCAAAAACTTATTACTGTAGGAATTTTTGCCCAAATAAACACAATCTAGCTATCAAAAACAAAACAATGATTCAAAATATTCCAAACTCCAACCTGAATTTCCTCAGCAAATACAACACACATCAGTTTTCTGATTCACCGATTCACACCACCAACCCAGTTTCAATATCCATTAAATAAATACCAAACAGATTACCTTTTCACTTAACAACATTAAATCACTATTAAAAATATAACTAAGAAATAAACCAATTTCAGAAACAAACCTAAGTCTGCAGCTAAGACACCTCCACACGGAACCAGTTTTTTTTTCCAAGTTCTCAGTCAGTGACTCAATTTTAAAAATACCCCATCGCAGAACCAAGAACCTAAACATCGATAACCAAATACATAAGAATAAAAACCCAGACTCAAATAAAACCAAGAAAAGAAACCAAACAGACACAGACCAGAGGGTTCCAGACCAAAATTTGGAACCACTTTTTCTCCAGATTTTAAATAATCTCATAAAGATAATATACTTACTATGACACCCAAAAAATCCCAAAGGGAAACAATTCCAAGGGATGAACTATAAATTAAAGCATATAAGCATAAATATATGCAAACATAAGTATAAAATAAAGTATTTATTAATATAATTAAACTCGCACATATTGATAATCAAACTGTGCCTTACATTTACGTTGTTCCACTAGTTATCAATATTACTCAGTAAAATCGTATCGTTCCCTTCAACAGCGGAGTGAAACATGCTTCCATAAATCTGTGATAGTAAACACTATGTGAATATGCTCCAGTCAATAACAAATATTAGTAAACTGAATTTGATAGTAGACTGTGGGAAATGTTCATTTGAATCCTAAATTTTCTTTGAAAATCAAGGGACAAATCTTAGTCACACATTTTCCCCCATTTTTCTCTCTCCTCCATAAATCATTAGTTTCATCCAATTCATTCAAAATCTTTTATCTCAAAAACCGTACATCGATAAATTATAAAAATTATATGGGTGTTCTTAAAATTTCGTCCTCTTTCATTAGAGAGGTCATCTGATATACTTTCGACGACTTTTTAATTTTCATTTTTTTTGGGGCTAAGGGCAACGCCCGTACCGTATCCAACCACCAACATCTCTTGGATCACCGTCCATCAAATCCAAATCATTCTTAGATGCTTCCGGTTTCCAACCCTTCTATAAATGCCTTAAGGTCTACGACCGGTAAGGGCGAAGCCCCCCCCGAAACGGCATAACCGTTTGATTAAGGGCTACGCCCGTACCGTCTCCATCCGTTTTCAACACATAACCAATAGAAATTTTTATTTTATTTTTTTGAAAAAAAAAATTTTTAATTTTTTTTTGGAATGAGTTTTTATTTATAAAAAAAAAATACATACCAAAAAGAGGAAAGAATGAGGAGAAATGTGTGGCTGAAATTTATCCCTTAGTTTCCAACATTTTTTTAGGATTCACATTATTATAACATAATGATATTAACGCCACATAATGATATTAACGCACAAAAGTAATTCAGTTACATCAAATCTAAGGGCAAATGCATAAAAATAAGGATCAACAAAATCGTCAACCGAACTTAAGAGTGATGCATATATATAGTAACCAGAAAGAAATGAAATTTCGTAAACTAATACCGATGCCACCTTATCAAGAGTATAGTCAATGACAACAAAATAAGCCTCCAGCAGCATCTCCATCTCCTCGATGTTTTGCTCGGTACGTACTTTCTGAGCTCCTCATGCTATCATGCCGGCCTACTCCTTGCAAAGCTAAAAGATTTGAAATCTGGAGCTGAAGCAACTGTAGACACTGGAGCTGAAAGAGACATGTATAGACTGATCTCCACCATATGAAAATGACTCCATTCTCGTTTTCTTCTCAGTCGGATACAATTTTCAACCATATCTCCATCATCATCCATTAGCTGCTCAAATTGATCTTTTACCTGTATGCAAGTATTTGTCATAATAATGATGGATTAGAGGTCAAATTAACCCCTTTCTTTTTAACCATTGGCCAAATAGAACTAATTATTCATAATTCCAACTTTTTATGTTTTCTTAAATACAAAAGAAATTTGGATTTTGTGATTTAATGTTTGGCAATTATTCATGTAGCTATTCCTCCCTTGTCCCGAAAACACAACTGCACGTACTTTTTCTAAAACAAATTTGAAGGAAAACATTGTGCATATTGGAAGTGTTAAAAATCTAGAGTTAGTTTCTTCATTAAATAGCTCAATAGCTCATGCGTAAAACTGAACTAACCTGATTTGAATTATCAAGTCACCCTTTATGTACTCTGCCAAAATCTCCATCTCCAAGAAGACAATCACCCCTGAAAGTTTTAGTTGCAGCTGCCATTTTGCGAAATCTGAATGTTTGGGCCGCAAGTTCCATCGTTGGTCCCTTCCATGGCTTTTAATAATGGATTTGGTGTAATACTCTCTAAAACATGCATATGTGCGCAACAACAACAATCAAACAAAAAGAGCAAATTTTGTTGCACGCAAAAAAAATCCATATTAGAAATGAAGCTACTTGTTTCATCATAATAGGACACTCAATCACTGATTAATCAAAGGAACGCTATAAGGGCAGTGCTTATAAGGCATCGACATTAGTGTCTTGCTATTCGTAGACGCCAACGCTAATGGTAGGCTGCGTCGAAAGCAAGGCGTCAGAGAAATGGGTCGTGTGGTGGAAGCGGAAGACGCAGCATTGTGGGCTCGGTGGGGAGCGTGTCTACCGAATTAAAAAAAAAATTGATTTCAAATGTTTTTAAATGTAACGGCTATATAGTGAGCCGGTTTTTTTTGTTTTTTATTTTTTAACTTTTCAATTTAAAATACCACATTTTACTTCATATTTCACTACAACACAACTCAATTCAAACAAATTTTATACATATCACTCTCATATTCTACATTTCATACTATCATCATGCCGAAACGAAACACCCAAAAGCAACCATCTCGAACTCGTGAGCAGGATATGTTCAACAGCCTTCTCGACATACCGTCACCGACCCAAATGCCGCCACAAATGCCCCCGCAACAACCAAAGTTCGTAAACCCGTTCTCGGCACATTATTATAATCAAATCGGTTATAATCCTCTTGATGGTGGTTATAACCAATGGATGTTGCAACAACAAATACAACAACAACAACAATGGTATCAACAAGGTCAAGGAAAGACATCATCACTCAACGTCGAAGATGAAGCCAAGACTCAAGACGCGGGAGCTAGTGTAGCGAATGTCGATGACAAGCGAAACGGCTAACGAACAAAGGGAAGGAAGTTGCGGTGAAACGGGCGTGAAGAGACGAGGAAAACTTATTGTTAGCTCAGTGTTGGATCTCTGCTTCTGAAGATCCGGTGGTCGGGAGGAGTCAAACTGACATGATGTTTTGGAATACAATAGAAAGAGTGTTCAACAAGGACACGAAAGAGGGAATCCGTAACAAAAGTCAATTACAAGGCAAATGACACAAGATCAGAAAGGGGTGTAAGGATTTTGGGGCAATTTTTAGGAGATTCAGCGAGCATCAGGCGCCAACGAGAAGCGTGTTGATGACGCCGCGCATGAACAATACAAAATGCAGTATGGGCCGACGAGATTCGGGTATAAGAATTTTGGGAGCTGCTCAAAGAATTCCCCAAATTTTGGGTTGAGCCCGGTGGGATGGGAAAACAGACGGCACCGTGAGTAGATTTGGATGTCGACAAGCAAAAACCGGTTGGGAATGCATCTCTGGATATGGAGCAGTTATTCGGAGACAACCCCATTAGGCGAGCACCGGGTCGTAGCGTTAGCTGCAGGCTATCGAGTTTATCAAACGCAACTTCAAGTAGAAATTCGAGTGAAGCAGCGCTACTTAAACTTGACCAAATGCTATCGCTTCAACAAAAAGCGATAAGAAATCAGAGAAAGATCGGAAGAAGATCGAAGAAGAGCGGGGGAAAAAGGCGGATGCTCGGCATAGAAAAGAAGTTATGGAGGAGATCCGGTTTCTTCAACAACCAGTTCCATCCGGTTTGCCAAAAAAGAACTTAAAGTCGTTATGAATTATCTTCAAACTTTGATGGATCAGTTTGGGCAGTACTTCAACAATGACGACGACGACAACGATGAGTAGTTAATAAAAATGTAATGTTTTATTAAGTGTAATGGTTTTATTATTAATAAAAATGTCTATTTAATGTAATATTTTATTAAGTGTAATGTTTTTTTATTATTAATAAAGATGTTTATTTAATTTTGCTTTTAAAAAATAGGAAATAAAATAATAAGGGAATAAGTGGGTAAGAAGTGGCTTATAGGCAAGGTGTTTTTGGAGAAAGAAAAACTCATGTGGCAGAAAAGAAGTGGGCAAGAAACCAAAAAGCAGTGCCCTTTTAGGCGCCGCCTTAAGCAGGTTAAGAGGTTGCAATACAGTTTAGACTATCAAAATGATATACTTAGGGGTACATGCTTCTATCATTATTTCAACTTATCAGTGTCCCAATGTATCAGTTTAGATTTGTTGATAACACGTGAAGATCATATGATTTGTGGATTTGGCATGCTTACTTTGGCCCTGCAGGTTTGAACAACAACATCAACGTCTTCAATGAATCAGATTTGTTCGACTAGTTGCTCGAGGACAGGGCTCCTAGGGTAGACTATACTGTTAATGGGCAACAATTTACAAAGGGCTACTATCTAGCCGATGGTATTTATCCCGAATGAGCCACACTTGTGAAGCCTTTTAAGTGCCCGATGGAACCGAAAACCACCAAGTTCAAGAGATACCAAAAAGCTGCAAGAAAGAACGTCAAACGAGCATTCGGGGTGCTTCAAAGTTGTTGGCAAATCATTAAACAAAATGCACGGCCATTCAGCGTCAATAAGATAAAACGCATCATGTACACTTTTGTCATTCTACACAACATGATTGTTGAAGATAACAGTCGCGCAATCAGTCCTTTTAACGAAGAGTTGATGGCTCATACTACGCTCCCAACCCATTCGTGGGATGAAAGGGTTGCAACACAGCTTCGGATGTACGTGGAGTTACGCGAGAGAAGGGTGCACCATGAATTTCTCAATGCTCTAGTTGAACACGTTTGGAACCTCCCGAAAAACTACTGTCAACGTTAATGTGTTGTTTTTTTTATTGGTTGTATTTTTTAAATTTCGTTAGTAATTTTTACATGTGTTTATTTAATTTTGTGTAAAAAAATAGGAAATAATAAAATATTTGAGGATGAGGTGTAGAATAGGGCTTAATATGAGAAGGTGTTCTTCGGGGTGTTCTGGGAGAGAGAAAAATTGATATGGCATTGATATAGATGGAAGAATAGGGTAAAAAGTCATGACTATTACAAAGGGCCTAAATGCACCAAATATTCATTTTAAAAAGTGAAAATTACATTTTCTAAGATGAATGTTAGTAACTTTTTCATTTTACCCGAAGAATGTTTGGTGCATTTATTGCAACTTATAAGTTGCATTTATTGCAACTTATGGTTCGCATAATTCTTTGAAGTTTGATGGAATTGGAATCTGAATTCCATTCCATATCTTGTTTGGTTGGCAGAATGGAATTTAGATTACATTTCATGAGCTGTTTGGTTCGTAAAGAAATGAAATTGGAAATTTTCAAATTCCATCATATGAAGGAATTCAAGATTCCTTAGCAAATTGGATGGAAAGTATGAAATTCCAATGGAATTCAAAATTTGATAAAACTAACTCTTTTATAATTATTATTTGATTATAAAATTTATTATAATTATTATTACTATATAATTTAATATTATATTTATCAACTATTATTATTATTATTATTATTATTATTATTATTATTAAACAAAACTTTTCATTGTTAATGATTATTAGTTAGTAATAATTTATATTTTAAATTTTTTTTATTAATATTTATAAAATTTATTATTATTTTATAAAAAGTTAATTTTAGTTTATAAAGTTTAATATTATTTTATAAAAAATTATTATTTTATAAAAAACTAATAATATTTTATATAAATTTTTTATTTTGTAAAATATATTACTATTATTGTTTAGAGAATATATTAATTAACTATTACTATTATTAATTATTATTAATTTCATTCCATTCAACACAAACAAATTATAATTGTAACACCCCACCCGAACATGATGAAAAGAGGGCTACGAAACTCACCTGAGACGTAGGCTTATCATAGATCGATGAGAAGTATTACATAAAACGTGATCTATAAGATGTAATACATTAAAACTAAATCAAGGTGATGAATCGTTATATGATAAAACGTTATGTGATGCATCGTTATATGATATAACGTTATGTGATGGAATCGTTATGTGATGAATCGGTATATGGTAGATCGTATGTGATGGAATCGTTATGTGGAGAATCATTGTGTGTGTGTGTGTGAGCAGTTGTATTCGTGAGATAGTTTTGGATGCCAGGCGGGTTGTTGTACCGTAAAACCACATGCCGTGATACGGTTGGATCCAAGTAGACGCAAGGCAGGTTGTCGAACCGTAAGGCCACACATGTGACAATATATAAGTAAACCTTTAATTAATGTGAAAACATTTGGTAAACTTATTTTGGCTCGTCTATTTTATACTCACACTTTGCATCAGTTGATTCAATTAAAACGTTATATATATATATATATATATATATACACTTATGTATAAATTATGATTTTATACACTCGTTTCGGAGAATTTGAGCTTTGTATATATATGGGTATATTATGAATCAACGTCGTGACAAATCTTGATATTTGCGAATTAAACCTACGAACTCACCAACCCTGTGTTTACACTTTCAAGTATCTTTTCAGGTATCAGGAGTCGCTTGCAAGTTAGCAGTTGATTGCATTAGCTGGACTTAAGGATTTGTTGATGCAATTATATACTCGGGCAAGATGCCTCAGTTTTTTTT
>JAOEHQ010028171.1:0-13588 GCA_025447715.1 Asclepias incarnata
TTATGTAATGATAATTATGTAATGTTTTGTACGCAATCAATGTCTAATCCCGTATTCCGCCTTGTCGGGGTGTGACATTACCAATCCCATATTCATTGATGATTTTCGTCCCATATCTTGTTGCAATGTATTATATAAATGTATCAGTAAGATCTTGACTAACAGGCTGAAAGAGGGGTTGGATGATGTTGTTAGCATTAATCAATCGGCGTTTATCCCAGGAAGAAATATTTCAGATAACATCATGCTTACTCAGGAGCTTATGCATGGTTACCATCTTAACAGAGGGGCACCGAGGTGTGCTTTCAAAGTGGATATACAAAAGGCTTACGACACGGTTGATTGGAAGTTTTTAAGGAGGATATTACTCGGGTTTGGTTTCCACCCGAAAATGGTGACTTGGATTATGGCATGTGTTACGTCTCCATCCTTCTCTATCTCAATTAATGGTAATTTGCATGGTTTTTTTTAGAGGAAAAAGGGGTTTACGACAAGATGATCCTATCTCTCCTTACCTATTTACTCTGGTTATGGAAGTACTTTCAGCATTGCTACAGAACTTGGCTCATACCGCTTCGTATAGGTTTCATGCTCGTTGTGATAAGCAACGGATCATAAATGTCTGTTTTGCGGATGATCTTTTATTATTTGCCCATGGTGACTTTAATTCTGCAAAAATGATCATTGAGGCGCTTAATTCTTTTAAGAAGATGTCTGGGTTAACGCCGAGCCTACAGAAGAGTACAGGTTTTTTTTTGCAATGTCAACACACAAGTGAAACATGATATTATGGAGCTAATGCAGTTTGAAGTTGGTACTCTCCCACTCAGGTATCTAGGGGTCCCATTAATTTCTACCAGATTAGTGTATAGAGATTGTGCGGTCCTTGTTGAAAGAATGGAAAAACGGATCACAAGTTGGAGAAACAAAGCCCTTTCTTTTGCTGGGTAGACTCCAACTGATCAATTCGGTGTTATCATCATTACATAATTACTGGGCTGGTGTCTTCATCCTCCCTGCTCGCATTATCTTTGATCTTGAACAGAAAATGCGGGCCTTTCTCTGGTCCCAAGGTAGTGTGTCGAGGGGTAAGGCAAAGGTGGCGTGGAAGTCAGTTTGTACCCCGAAATATGAAGGTGGATTGGGTGTCAAGCGTATCACAGATGGTAATAGATCCTTAATGACCACGCATATTTGGAGGTTAATCAATGATCGAAATTCGCTTTGGGTCAAATGGGTACATGCATACAAATTAAAAGGAAGGAGTTTTTGGGATGTCCCACCTCGTGCTGGGATGAGTTGGGGATGGCGCAAACTACTTCAACTGCGTCATCTAGTTCGACCATTCATATGGGCTAAATTGGGTGATGGTAAGTCTACATCTATATGGTTTGATAAATGGCATCCAATCTCTCCGCTTATTGAACATGTCTTGCCAAGGGTTATATCTGGGGCTGGGCTTTCGTTGTCTAATAAGGTGGCTGATGTGGTACATGATGGTGTTTGGAAGTGGCCTGAGGCCTGGAACGACCTATTTCGCGTTCTCTTAAACTGCAATGTCCCTGTTCTATGTAGTAATATTAAGGATAAGTTGATATGGAGAAATGAGCTGGGCAATGAAAAGCATTTCTCAGCTGCTATAGTTTGGGAGGCAATTCGACATAGAGGTGCCACTGTCGAATGGGTTGATATTGTATGGTTCTCAAGGTGTATTCCTAAACACTCATTCCTTCTATGGCTGGTGATGAAACAGAAATTGAAGACGCATGATCGAATGAAACCTTGGGATGTGGGGGGCATGACTAATCTTAAACTTGTATGCTGTTCTTTGTGTAAAACAGGCCTGGACTCTCACAACACCTTTTCTTTGAGTGTAATTACTCCTCGCAAGTATGGCACCTGGTGCGCTCTTTGGCAGACATGGATAATGTTTTGCATCACCTGGACGACATCAAGACAAGTTTAATTTCAAGATCCAAAGGCAATTCGGCTACCAGCATTATTGGAAGACTAGTATTTGCAGCAACGGTTTACTTTGTGTGGCAAGAGAGAAACAATCGTATGTTCTCAAATAACTGTAGGAACCCATTACAGCTGAAGGACACCATTGCTCAGACTGTGCGCCTCAGGTTAGCCACTATAAAGTTTAAAGGAGGTTCGCATTTGGCGAGACTGCTTGATATTTGGCAACTATCTTCTACATTGGTGGAACATGGGAGATGAATTGATGACGATTCCCTGCTGTACTTATTCACGTATGTATGAAGTAGCAGGTTGTTTCTTTTGCCTTTTGCGTGTCCAAGCTGCTTGATTTTGGAACCTGCCTAAGGTGCTCATGACTAGGAGTAATTTAGCAGCATGTCTAATTCTCGTTTAAAATCAAGTGGTTGTAATCTGTTTCCACCTATCTTCTTTTTGCATTTGGCATTAGTGTTGCATAATATTATGCTAGTTTCTTTTTGATTAGTAATGCTAGTCCCCTTACATGGCCTGTCATGTAAGAAATTAATGTGGTATTTAGCCACATTACTTGTTTTGTACTGTAATACGATTTGTTGAAATAAAAGCTTAACCGGGGTAATCCCCTTTACCCAAAAAAACAATATAATAATAATAATAATAATCAATATACCAAGAAAAAAGATTAGAAAGAACTTACAGTAATATTCTCTACCAATAGATGTAAAATAAGTGATGGTTAGAACGATTCATAATATATATAGGCATTGGAATCATTAGAAGATCAAAATATGGAAACTTTAAGGGGGGTTGGATTCATAGAAAATCTCAGAACTTTAGGAAACGGAAGAGGATTCGTAAAATATATAAGATTCATTACAAATACTATATTTAATTAAATTACATATATTTAAATATCTTTTTGTACGTTTATGTTTAAAATAATAAAGTAATTAGTTTAAATACGAATAGAATAAATTGATAAAATAATAAAGTAATTAATTCTTTTTGTACGTTTATAGATCTCTTAGTTTAATAAGGATAGAATAAATTGATAAAATAATAAAGTAATTAACTTATAGATATATCTTAGTTTAAATATGGATAGAATAAGGAATTTATTAAATAAGTTTTTTTTAATGAATATACTTAAAAGGACACTTGTCGCTTTATTATAGCGCCACGTGTCGATCAAAGGAGGCTGCAATCCTGTTTTAGTTTATTGGTAGATAACTTTTATATACTTTTATTTTTTTAAACTTTATTTAAAATTAGCATTATTTTTTCATGATTCATGCAATAACACCCCTTTTCAAAATCTAATCAACTTTACTACTTTTTATTTTTTTATACTTTATTCAAAATCACCATCATTTTCAAATTCAGTCAATTTTAATACTGTTTTATTTTTTATACTTTATAGAATAACACCCGCTTTTAAAATCTAATCAACTTTACCACTTATTGTTTTTTATACTTTATTCAAAATCACCATCATTTTTAAATCCAATCAATTTTAATATTGTTTTATTTTTTATACTTTATACAATAAAATCCGCTTTTAAAAACAAACTCAAGAACTCAATTTATTTTACAATCCATTGTATTCCTTTCTTTTCCCTCCTCAAAAAAACTCAAGAACAGACCCTAAGGGCTGTGTTTAGCATTTTCTTAAATTTTAAAACACAAATTAAGCCGTTAAAAATAAAAAACAAAACATATTAAATGGATGATAAAGTTGATTTGAATGATGGATGTGACGGCTGTGAAAATAAAATTCGGCTAGGGGGGTAAGGACAACACCACCCCTTTTTTACTTGTGTGTCTTAGGGTGAATCATAATTCATTTATCACCAGAAATGTCATGTTAGAGAACAAGAAAAGACGAACCAAAGTGGGGACAAAAACATTATAAAATAAAAATTATGTTATCTTTAATTGTTCCTTTTTCCAAAATGGATGTTAGAGATTTTTTATTTTCCATATGTAAGTCGAAATATCAATGTTATCTTTAATTTTTTTATTTTCTATATATATACAAACTATATATCTTTGATTCACATACTTACTCGATTTAAATCATATACTCTCCCTCATACTTATTTTATCAATTTTACTACAATGTCAAACTGGAAAAACCATAATAAACAATCTCGATCACCCAGTAACGATATGTGGCAAAGTTTACTCAACATCCCGTCACCAGCAAATTCTTCAACCGCTCCACAAACGAGCAACCTGTCACCGTCAAGCAATATGAGGGTGTCACTGTCAAACATTATGGAGTCGCCACAATTCAACATCAATCCATTTTCACAACCATTCTACAATCAAACCGGGTTTCCACCCGTCACCCTACATTTTTATAATCAACAACATTACGCCCAATTCCAACAGTGTATGGATGCGGAATTAAAAGATAAAAGGGTGCACCATCGACTTCGCAAAGCTCTAATCGAACACATTTGGAACCTCCATAAAACTACTGTCAACGCTAATGTAATGGTTTTTTAGTAATGTATTTTTATTAGAAAATGTAATGTAATATTTTTTTTTTTTCAAAATGGGTTGGCAAACCTCGGATGGCAGTGAAGAGGGGGATTACATAGTAATGCAATGCAGTCAGCCTAATGATCTACCTTAAAGCTGACGGAGGGGGGATACACATTGCCACCCTCTCGATTTTTTTCAATCATGTATTCATGTGTATAATGATGAGTTAATTTCAATATATACCCCTAGGGTATACCATATTATTAAGTTTCACCCCTTTACTTTTTTGTGTCATTATATATCCCTAAGGTGACTTTTTGCTTCATTACACCCCCATTCCTCTAACGGACGTTTGTTGCCCTCCGTTAACCCCCTCACGTGCATACCATGTGAGGGTGTTTCTGTCCATTCCCATTTAATTTTATTTATTTGATAATAACTCTTTTAATTAAAATTACAATATAGGGGGGGAAAAATAGATATACATTCTGAACTTCTTCTTCTTTTTTCTTTTTCTCAGATCTAGTTTTCATATCATAACCACAACAACTATCATCATCATCAAACACCTATATATAATCTTCATATCCATACCAAGATCTTTATACTCAAACAACAAAACCCACTTTAAGGAACAAAAGCACAAATCTTTATACTCAAACAAAAAACGCACCAATTTTTCTCTTGAAATTCTTTTAAATTAGTGTGTTTTGAAGTATAAATGTGTTTTTTCACTAATCTTCAGTACCCACTTCAAGAATTGTGATGTGCTCACAGGTCTTGAACACATAAAGGTGAGCACAACCTACGTCCCCTGCTCACCAAAACCGAGAAGATTCGGATGTTCCATATCCATACCAAATATATATAATCTTCATTAAATTGAGTAAATTTGTTTCTTTTTGGTCGAGCATTCGTTTCCAACTGAGCAGCAAGCCCAGAAGCCCAACAATGTTTATACTTTTATTTCGTTGGATAGATATAAAGCAAACAAAATGGTTATACAATTGGATCGATATAAATGGGTCATGCCTTTTTGAAAGTTTTTGCATCTCTTGGTTGTTGTATGAATTATTGAAATGATGATTGATAATTATGGGTGAGTTTTTAGAGATGGATTTTTCTTTTTGTTTTTTATGGGATTCTTTTTTCAGGTGGGGATGGTTGGTTTTTTTTCTAAGTTCATTATTGGTGGTGGTGTTGCAGCTTTTAGGAGTGTCTTTTGTTGCAGGTTTTGGGAATGAGATAGAAGAATTAGAAATTAATGATATATAGATACAGATTTTATGTATATGATTAAAATGAACTTATGTAGATCTAGAAAGAAATTTTTTTTTTGGCTGGATCTTAGTGTTGGTGGTGGTCAGAAAAAGGAGAATGAAGAAAAAAGGTGTTTTATATGTAAAAAGACGAATATACCTTCATGGGCAGTGCACATGTGGGCCTTGAAGGAGCCACATTAACGTCCGTTAGAGGGAGGGGCGTGTAATGAAACAAAAAGTCACCTTAGGGCTATGTAATAACAAAAAAAAGTAAAGGGATGAAACTTAATAAGATGGTATACCCCAGGGGCATGTAATGAAATTAACTCAATAATGATTTATGAGTATTTTTTCAAATTTGACCACGTAAATGATGTGTTTAAGGTATTTTTCCAAGTTTACCCATTCGAAAATTGTTTTCTGGCTCTGTCCATGGTGTTAAATGAAAATTTGGCATGATGTTAGGTTGCCAAATGATAATGTCACTTATATATAAAATATAATTAAATGCAACGTTTGGCGAATTGGAGGTGATGTTTGTCAAAATGATGTAATGTTTTCATCAAATAAGCCATGGGTTTGTTATCTATACTACTTTATAAAGCATTTACATAATGTCTTAAATTTTAAATATACAATTTTTATATACATGTGTTAGACAATTCAGAGCCGGCGGTCGGCGAAACCGATTGCTGGACACCATCACCTTTTAACTTCAACCATCAACCACCGCGCATTGCGCGGGTATTATTTCTAGTTATTATAATCTATTAAAAAGGCTGTAATATGTTAAAAGAGTTCACTTCTAACGGATTTTGTGATTTCCTCTTGATGAGTTCACTTAATATTCTCTATAAATATAAATACCAACTTGATTATTTTTTTAAAAAGTTGACAAATAGAAAGGCTAAAACTTATATTGTTTGAAAAGATTTTGCCACTTGATTTTATAGAATACTTACACTTTAATAATTTATGCATTCACTAGTGACTTACGTAGGTATATGATAAGGTAAAACACAAGTCATTATTAGTGTCTAAATTATTTGGTGTGTGCTTTTAATAGCCAATTTCTACAATTTTATACAACAAACGTATAAGCGTTTCTTTGGTCTTCGCAATGGACCCCTAGGGATGTTCCTTCACATTAGTGTCTAGATCCGCTAGGTGCACAATCGCACGTCTCCCAGAATAATGTACTAGATTACTAGCGCAGTCTCATTTCAGACAACACCTAGATCCACCTGGTCTCGTCTAGTTAACGGCTTAACGCTGCAACTTGATAAAAGTAAGTGTTGCATGTGAAATAGAGTTTGGATAATCTAATTCTAAGACGTTAAAAAAAAAAAAGTAACACGTAAATCACTGTACAACCACAACAATCAACATTGCATGTTGAAATCACATGATCCAACAGGACCAAGAACCAGAGATGCTAATCAGGCAACCAAGATATATTTTAATTTAAAGAACTATGATTAGCAAATTATCGGCAAAATGTAAGACAGGTAATACAGATTGGGTTTGATTCACCAGCCCATAAGTGTTCTTCTGACTTTATCAACTATATCCAGCTTAGCTTGGTTGCTGGTTAATGATAACCCTCGGGTTTCATCCAAACGGAACCTGTACACTTCCCACTCACGATCTGATGTCGAATGTCTTCCTACCTCAGCCTGTAACACCCCCAAACAACTACCATATTTAGTATTGCACACAGTTCATTGGTCCATCCCATGAAAATTGAGGCATGGGTACAAGAAAAAGTTTAAATAGCAATCAAATATACACCAAGAGAAACAAAATAAAAATTATAAACCCAAATCAAAGCTATCCAAATTCAAGCCGAATGTGTAAAATGAAAATAATATTGAACGGGTCAAAAGTCACCCAAAATTATTTCTAATGCATAAACCTCCTAAATCATTTAATACAAAAAATTAGGTTATCATTGAGATATTCTAACTTTCTTAATCATATTGACTCTCTGATTATTACTAAAATATGTAAAAATGCCAAACCAAAGCATTTCCGGTCAATCCAACCCGACACGTTTGTGCCCGCACAAAATACTTGCTTTGACCCATTACCCTGCCCATTTTGCCACCTCTTGCTATATAGGTTTGGTTATTTATCATATACTTTTAGAACTGCACACAAGCCAATGGACAAAATTTGTTCATATATTTTTAGGAAAAATGTTCAGTTATTTTATCGAACATAAGCAGTATCCCTTAAATCTTTAAGGGAAACAGACTAAAGAAATCCTGAAAGACCTAATCGAGATCATAAATATTTTTGTAACCATGACAATAGGCAAGCAGGTATGTGAAGAGAAATATTAAAACACTCACCGAAAAAATACATATCCCCAACATCTTTAATGCAAATGTGACATCGTAGAAAACACGTGGCCTTCCCTTCCCGGAAAGCTCGACAGGATTAGCAACTAAAAGTTCTGTATCCGGGCCACGGTTTGTGATGATGACTCTCAATGGATGTAGCATCTCTTCCTTTAGCCGGGAACATAGAGCAGCTTGGTTCTCACTGTCTATAATCTTTTTCCCATCATCTTTCTGGATAAACAAATCCAAACTCCGGTATCCATTAACACTAGTAGAGATTCTTCCATATGCAATCTGAATTAGAAAAAGGTACTCTATTCATTAAAAACATTACTTTGCCCAATAAAACAAGACACAACTTGATACTTTCTCAAATGGAGCACTTAATGACTTAATGGATGAACACCGAGTAGAGGTGGCCATAACCCAACCCAGCCAACCCGCCTATTTTGCCACCTTTAAAAGAACATATTTAAAATTAGTAAAGAAGTCTCAGGTTCATACACATCATATTATAACTGCCTCTCATTGCCTCCCTTATAAAATGCAGATTAAATGAAATGTGAAGCCAAGATGAGTATTATACCCAGATATTGCAGTCCTTGGAGACCTTTAAAATGTCATAGATGAGAGCTTTTTGATCAAGGCACTGTATTTGAAGTAAGGTATGAGCTGGGCTTGTTAGATTATCCACAGTTATAACCGCCTTCTTAACATTTTCTACGTCTTTGCTAAGAGCTTGTGAACCATCTGCCTTCGTGGAAAGCTCAGAGCTAAACAATTCAGCTGCAATGTCTTCTGATATGCAAGAAAACCCTTGTTGGCATTCGTACTCGGGCCCTGCTAACTGAAGTTCACAGCTGATACAACACTCTCCTAACACACCACTAAGATGCTCACATGTTTCTTCTCGTCTGATATTTGTGTGCAATAAGTCCCTAAAAGAAATTTAACCCCACCACATATTACCGAATAGAGAAAATGCCAAAGCATATAGCAAAATAACTTATAAGAGACCAATAATTTATACGATTAATTGCATAAAAGTTAAGTAATTTTGGTCTAGGTTCTATTTCTGGTAACCAACATTGTTTTTCTAATAAAGTTTCACATCACACCTAAAGAGCTTAAGTTTGGTCTTGGACCAATTTGGCCAAAAGTACATGATACTAAAAATTTGACGACCTGTAAGCATATGATAAATGACAACGAAATTAATTATAATTCAAGATTTGTTGAACGTGGAGCTTAAATCATCCCTTAAACTAGAGGTGACAGTTTCAACCGAATTTAGTAACAACATAGGTTGACTTGGGTTATGTTTTATCTCTAATGGGTCAAGCATGTTTAAAAGAAGTACTACCAAAATGGTTTAAAGGGGTTGAAAGTTGCACAAACTGTAATTTTAAAACATCAACCCTCTAAATTGTTGTTTTTTGAAAATGGGTCATTATACTATTAAAAAGATTATATAGCCATATTTAAAAATAAACAGAGTTTGCAGGTACTAAAACTTAATATGTTTTGATATGTTACCTTTTTTCTGAAAGGTGTTTTGATATGTTACCTAACTGACTTGTTATGCCAATTGTGCATGGTATTAGTTTAGTAGATTAAGGAATTCATACGCTCTTTGCATGGTATTAGTTTATCTAACAATTATTTCTAACACTATATTTTAAAATATTCAGTTTATTTTATTCAATACGGCGACATGTTTGAACAGAAAGACTTACAAGTGATCGGTGATGAAGAAGAGGTCCAAGACCTTGCCATCTGGAGTTGTCATGACTTTTAATCGTTGAATTGTTAGCTCAAGCTCACAAAGGACTTTTGTGACATCTATAAATATGCAAATTCCATATCACAACATGTGAAGCAACTTTCGAAAGTGAGAACCAACAAAGAAACAGGAGAAGAGACAGAATACCAGTATTAGATCATTAACACTTACGACTTACCATGTATCAACCCTTTGCGATCCATGGAAAAAACCTTCAACACATATATTGTAGGTGGTCTAGAACGATTAGGTAACTGATTGAGATAAAATGCGGGCAAAAACGATGGACAACAAGACAAAAGCCGCTTTTTTAAGCTCTCCCAATCAATTTTCAGTGAGCTTGGCCGTGGAGCCACCCACAATACAATGTAGCACCATTTCCCATCTGTAGAGAAATCTGCAAACAAAAAGACCATAAACAATTGTACAAACACACACATTCCATTATGATACATAAAAAACCCCATAAGCAAATTGTTTCAACCGTAAAATTGCAGGATTCACACCCTTTATTGCAATTTAGCACGTCAGTGCATCTTTTTATCGGGGAAATCACACTGTGAGCAACTTTGTTGACATAGAAGGCAAACCCGAGGCTCCTCCACATAACCACAAACCCAAAGAACGAAGAAAACCACAGGTAGAGCACGGTTCTAGATTATTACAAGTATTATATTAGGGTAGTTCGGGTTCCGTAAGGAGATGAAACTGCCATGAGTCAAACTCAAAATCCCCTTTTTACAACTCCTATGAATTCAGACTTCATTACGACTCCCCCTCTCCCCCCCTTTTTTTTTTCTCTTTTGTTACTGTCCGTGTATATTAGTAGTACTAGCTTAAGTTTGTTTGCCAATGAGGTCACATCGTAAGAGGCCAAGCACATGACCCATAGCAACATTGCATGCATTATATATTAATTCTTAATGGAAAAATGTATATATTGATACTAATGGAATGAGAAACATTCAAGTGGTATTCTCAGATTCTAACTCCTTTAAGATTCAATGATAGCAACAAGGAAGTGTTATATCATCCTCTTTTCCTGAGAAAATCACCAAGATCATCTTATTTACAAGATGTGTCAACCATTTTAATCCGGTCAACTCAAATCACCAAAATGGTCCTTTAACCCACAACATTAAGTCGGGAGTGGTACTTTTTTCGTGGTTGGTCTTCACTTTTTAAAAAGTATATCTTTATAAGTTGACACGGGTACCCATGACACAGATAGTTAGAAAAAATTTTAAGAATTTTTTTTTCACATGTGACGTAGGTGAGTCATCGGTTGATCGTGAGTGGTAAAAGGTGGGTCGCGGGTGGAGTAGGTGATGTGTCAATCATTTAGCATATTCATAGGTGGAAAGGTGGCCATGGGTCCAACTGTAAAGTTTTCACTGGCTTCATTAGAAGCCTTTTATATTGCGAAGACCTTCCCTGAGAATAACACCCACAAGTCGAATTAGTGGCTTAAAAGACTATTTAAAGCATTTAGGTTTGACCGGAGTATAATTACGGTGTTCGCATCCTGTAGATAAGATAATCATGCTGATTTTTTTTTGCCTTAGGGTATCACGAAATCTTTATTTGCAACAAGACAAAGGCGCAACTGTAATCCAAGGCAATAGGAAATTGAATCTAAACAAAGAGTATGTGTTGTTGTTTTTCATATGGCATTTTGAGACAAGAACTCAAAATATAAAGAGTATGAAACATTTCCCATTTTAGTCTTGAAAGGTTGCACTCTTTGACGAAAAGGCGTACATGAATTATTGCACCTTTCCGCGAAGAGTTGTGTCTTTCGGTGAAAAGACAGCAACAAACACAACCTTTCCTTTTAATGAATCTAGCTCAAACAAGTGTGTACGTATTTGAGTTTAACCAAAAATTTATTGGTCACAAGTAAATCATAATTAAACTAAATGGACACTAAATGGCTGATTACATTAAAATCATCAATAATCTCTCCCCAATTGAAAAGTGACACAGCACCCTACATAACCATTCTCTTGCACCACCTTTATCCGACCATCCACAAGTACCCAGAAATTAATTTTAACCCTTACTTTAAAATAATAATTTTGAAATTATTTATTTTTTTATTTTTTGTGCAAACTATACAAAATAATTCACACCGCAAGACCCTTGAGCCTTGGCCTCCATTAACCAGTTATGGATTTTGGTCCACGGTGAAGATTTTGTAAATATGTATAAAATTTACGCTGTTTTTCTAAAAATAAACAAACAGCATGACGTGGGTACTACGCAAGTTAGTTCATCCCAATACAGAATCAAGCATCTATTGGTGATATCTGTTCATGTTTCTATTATCAAATACGAGTACATATATAAAAACTAATTAAGCACAAATAATAAATAAAAACAGTAAAAAATAATAATAATATGAAGAGACAGACAGCAGACAGACCTCCACGGGTAACATAAAGTCCAAACTCAAGTACATTCCGTACAAGGTCACACCCAAGCCCACCTTTATCAGGACAATTCACCGTCACCACACTTGCTTCATCACAATTCTTGCCTTCCTCGATCAAAACGACGTCTTCCCACGTCATCCCCATATATATATATATATACAAATTCTCTTTCTATATCTATATATTGCAAAGAGAAAATAATGGTGGGTGTATTTATGTGTGTGTTTGTGGGTTATTTTGAGGTGACTTTTGTTTTTTTGTTGTAGTTCGATTACTTTTGTTTTTTTGTATAAGGGAAAAAATTGTTAGTGGAGATAGACGGTGGGTGATATTTGTATGTATTGATCATGTGATGAAACCTGGTGGTGGCGTCTCATGCATGTGGACCCGTGTTGTGTCGTTTCCACGTCAGAGGATTTGCTGGCCGACAAGTAATTAAGAAGGATCCAGGCTGATTAAGATATACTAAAAATAATACTCGCGCAATACGCGGTGACTGATGGTTGAAGTTAAAAAGTGATAGTGTCTGACAATCGACTTCGTTGATCGCCGGCTTTGAATTGTCTAACACATATATATAAAAATTGTATTTGATGTTATTCATAAAAATATATATAAATAAAAATTATTTTGTAAATCAATATATATCTATATATATATATAATATAACATAAACATTAAATAATAAGTTAAAAATGATTGTATTTATATATTATTTATACGTACAAGTAGTGTTCAAATTGAATCCAAGTGATATCCAATATTTCTACAAGTGGTGTCAATTTTGATTATGCCATGTTACGTTGTTCATCAAGGATCAACGGCTGCATGGATTGGATGTTATCATTTTCATATTTATATCCACTTATTTTTTTCATCATTCATTATATATTTAATATATTATGATTATTTAAATTCTTTAGATGAAACTAGTAAATAGATATTTATTAAATAGTTAAATGTCCATTTGCAAATCATAATTAAGGTGAAAACTAAAGGACAATTCTCATCAACCACACATTTTTTTCTTTTTTTTCTTTTCCTCCATAAATCACTAGTTTCATCTAATTCTTTCAAAATATTTTATCTCAAAAATCGTACATCAATAAATTATAAAAATTATATAGTTGTTCTTAAAATTTCGTCCTCTTTCATTAAAGAGGTCATCCGATATACTTTCGACCACTTTTTAATTTTCAGGCAGAGCCCGTCAAGTAGATCACTCCATCACCGATCACCCCCTATGATCTATCACCCCAACGGCTACCCCTTATTGATACCCTTGAGTGCTACGCCCCATAAGGCGAAGCC
>JAOEHQ010028182.1:0-13585 GCA_025447715.1 Asclepias incarnata
GGGCATTTGCTGCTTGCTTGGTAGTCACATTGTGTTTGTGCACCGTGTTCAAGCCTTCCCTGGATCCTCTACCTGCAGTTTGTAAGTACGCTCTTGTATTTCGGCAATTTTACTATATGCCAGGCCAGGGATAGATATTCACCTGTTTGTAATTTAAATAATGTAACATATGGTCTAGTATAATTACTACTTGAAAAATGTTAACTAGCGATTAAAGACATTTGATTACTACAGTAAATTTTTGTTACTATTACTGTTAGTGACCAAGTTTTTAGTGATCAATTTTTGTTACTATAGATACGTCACAAAATTTGATGGAAACTAATTAAATAAGGTTATCTTTTGGTTCCTAAATAAGATTATTTGCTACTAAATAATAGACGTCATGGAAACTGTTCACTAAAAACCGTTTTAGATATAGTGAATGTCACTACAACAAAAAGTTTGAAGCCGTGTGGCTAGAAGTCTACAACGAGGATAGTCGATGCATACAGCGAGAACAACTCTGACTAATAAAAAAAAACACCCTACAATGAGGACTTTGTCCTCACTATATACTTTTTGATAAATAATTATAAAATTGTATAACATATATATTTATACATGTATAAATGTATTATAAATGTATAAAGTTACAGTGAATACTTAACCTATAGCAAGAACAAAATCCTTGTTGTATCTTAAATAAATTTTTTATCATGTTTTTCTACTGTCATTGCTAAAACTTTCAAAGTTGACGCTGTAAATACATGTAGACATTATATATACATGGATGTAATATTGTAATATATATGGTACGTACGTATAGTTACTTTTACTTTATGTTCAACCAGCTTGTATGTCACATGCATGCATGTCTCGAGTACCATATCTTTTGGTTACGAGATTTGGCACATAGCAAAACCAATTATATATATATACAGAGGCGGAGTCAGGATTTAGGATGAAGGTATGCCAAATAATTTATCAAACACAAACAAGTGCCAAAAATACTTAATATTATACCAAAATGTGACGGTTCATTTCAGTTGCACATGACGCTCTCTCAAATCATTAAAATCATCTAAGATTGTGTCTAAACTAAAAGTGTTAACAATATCACTCTCAATATAAAGAACTAAGCTATCAGCAAGAAAGTCGTCACCCATTTTATTACACAGTCTATTTTTTACAATCTTCATGGCTGAAAAGGCACGCTCAGTAGTTGCAGTAGATACCGGAAGGGTTAGCACAAGACGAATCAGTCTGTCAACAAGATAATAGTGAGATGCTTTCCCTGTGTCTGCCAAGCCTTTACACAAATCAGCTAGAGATGACAACTTCCCCAAAAAAAGAATGAGTCTTCACATAAGATTCAAATTGCTTCAACTAAAATTCCAAAATGTCCATTTCTTGTTGGGTGAAATCAAGAGAATAGTATTTTTTTTGTTTTGTCGTCATTGCTCTAAAAATTTTACAAACTACAAAGTATTAGTAATTTAGTATGGACACAGAGGCAGTCAGGTAGAGATATATGGCGTTTACAAGAAGCATAAATATCCATCTATAATCTATTTTACAACAAGACAACAAGTCACAATATATGTCTATTTTACAACAAGTGACAAGTCACAATATTTCAATATATGTCTATAAACATAAACAATATAATTATATAATAAAAAATAATAAACATAAAAAATAAAAATAAAAACCTCGTCTCTTACAATTATCATTAGGGGGGAGGGAGTGGTCACCCCTTCCCCAAACTTCCCCAAATTGCTACTTCATAATTATCCAATAAAAACCCTCCATCTCATTTCACCCCAATCCTTCCCCAAACTACCCCAAAATAGTGACGCCACTCCCCAAACTTTCCCAATTTCCACATCATCTTTTTTTTTTCCATTTATTTTTACTACATTAAAACACAAACTATATAAAAATAAAACATAACATTTTATAGGATTGTTGTTGGTGTCATGTCACAGGATCTCAACTTGAAGAAATAAGATAAAAGTTTTGCACCATATATAGAGCACACGTTAGCATCGTTGATTGAAATAAAAGTATAAAACCTCCACATGGCAAAACCATCCCAAACACCACAATCTTGACCAAAAACTTCATCCCAGATTGACTTTTTCTTTTTTCAATTTTTCATCACTTTCATTTTTTATTTTATTTTATTTTCTCACTCCGCGTCTTATTTTTTCTGTAGTTCCCTTTTCTTTTCCATCACGCCTGCAACCTATACATACAAAATATCTATATCCACCAAACATAAATAATAAATAAAAATAAAAATAAAAATAATAAATCACATACACTGTATATCAATGATTTCAAATTTATATATCTAAATATCACGATCAAACCCTATCACAATCCGATGAATATATATATATATCGGCGGGGGTGAGTATATATATATATAGATTCAATGCCGGCACCAAAACGTCCTCACCAACCTCCTCATTCCGCCGATGACGATGAGCTTCAACGTAACAATAATCACCACCAGGATTCCGACGAAAACGACAATGAAGATGGACAAGACGACGTTGGGAGGGGGCCCACATATGCTTCATCTCTCTCCACCGGGCTTCTACCCCGAGATTTCAACCCCAAACACCAAAACCGGGGGGCGGCGGCGGTGTGCCCGATCGGCCCCAAACCAACCCCGCTCCCACTCCCTCCCCTCTAAGTGTCTCAATTTTACCATCTAAACTTTTTAAATAACTGTAGAAAGACCTTCTAAGTACCTTATGTTTGCTAACGACACTCAAGGATCAATCAACACACTCCTAAGAACTTACTTAACCCAAACATGTTTTGACTCTAATTATTGAGTACATAGTAGAACGTGCTGCTATAGATGCTAAATGCATTTCAGAATTGGTTTGTATCTCTTATTTTCTAGACTGCAATTGACAATATACTAGCTCCGGACAATGAGTAAGTGGATTCATGAAAAACAGACGGTAAAGCGCATTTTAGTAAACTGTAATTTGGATATGACCTGTGGCGTGGCTGGAATGTAAATGGTCATTAAATTTTTGCTTTTCAATACACCAATTCTTCGTCGATTTTATTTTGCTTTCATAGCACTTATACCCGGTATTCCTTTGTTTTACCTTTTTACTTATACTGTTATTAAGGACACGATAGGTTGCATCTTTTCAACTCTCTAATATTTTACTGATAGTTCGTGTTCGTTCTTGCAACATCTTGTATTGTAACTTGTGAGAGTTGTTGTTTCGGATGATACTCCTCAGAGCATGTACAATAACGAGAAGAAGGGGAAACAAATGATATGCACCACATATAACTTCTGTTAGATTCCATACTTTGATTATTAACTATTCAAGTTACATTGGTCAGTTCGGGTATGTCTATGACCACAAATCAGGAAAGATTGTGGTGGAACTGAAAGACTAATTTGGGGTCATTAGAATCTGATATACATAATCAACATAATTATTTTTGTTAAATTTGTACCCTATTAACAGATGGGTCCATGTTCATGTTTATTAGATGAACTCGAAGTTCACTTAACAAAGAAATGGAATTACACATCTAAATTAATAATTGATCAAAATCCGTATGGCCGGCCATCTTTCAATCCCAACTGTTTGACAAGATTCTCATATGCATCTGCTGCTGCTTTGTTTCTAGCAGTTGTTTTCTTTTGCTTGTAGTTTCCTTTCCCGATTAACTCGTTACCTATATATATTTCAATATCCCCTTTCTCGACCCACAAATTTTTGTACTCGAGCTTTATTCCCATCTTTTGACACGTTTGGTTCAACTTTGTCACGGGGTTCAAGTTGAGGTTTTCCGACATAGTCAAAGGTTGTAACAAGTTCTTGACCACCTATAAGCCCAAAATCAAGTCACCATGAATATGTCACTATGGCTAGTCTCGTTATCATGCTAACAATTTTTCTAGAAAAATCGTCAAATAAGCATTAACCAAAAATGCAGCTAAGGTACAAAACAATTTATTGTTGTTAAAGAAGTCATAGTCACTCAACTACAAATTTTTATGCAAAAGCCTATACTAAACACGAAACTAGATGAAAACCCGGTTTAACCTGTAAGATATATATTTATGAGCAAAACCGGATGATAGATTTACCTCCCATGTATCGTCCATCGATAAGTTGGTATCGACATAGACTGCACCGATTACAGACTCGACAATATCTGCAAGTATCTTAGGTGAATTGATCAAACCATGAGAATGCAATGGATACTCTTTGATTCCTTCCAAGAATTCTTGTACCTACACAATAAACTAATCAACTGAATTCGAGAAAAGATACGATAAACAAACAAAAAGTTAAAACATAAACCAAAATTACCCGTCTGTCGAGTAAAGGATCATGGTGTCTAAGAAACCTATGCAAACCATGTTTAAATGCAACACGCGCCAAAGCTTCAGTATCAACATTAGCTGCACGTAATAGAGTCAAGTCACCAGACTTCATCTTCGGGTACAAGAAATAATGTTCTTTGGCGATCATAAGATTTAAAACCGAGTCGCCAAGGTACTCGAGTCGCTCGTAAGATTGACAATTATCGTCTTTGTACGAATGATGTGTTAAAGCTTCTTTCAGTAACTCTTTGTTTTTGAAGTGGTATCCTATGATAATCTCTACATCCATAAGACATGGCATTAATGGTGTGCCTGGCTCGGTGACTAACTCAGACATCATGTGTTGTTCTTCTATAAATCAAGTTGGTGTTATATAAACAAGAAGTAGTTTTCTTGGCTAACGCCGCCAACTTCGACCTTTTGTATGTTTGGTAAGACAGTTTTGTTGCCTTTTTAAACATTAAAATAGAATATTTGTAATCGACAATCTTTCCTTGTTTGGTTTTTAATTAAATTCTTTAAAGATAATAATAAACTTATCAAAGGTCATTCACATTAAACAATTTACATATTGTGGTATTCTACTCTATATTTTTAATCAACTACTCATCATAATGAATATTAGACAATTTAGAAATACGATATTTCCTTGAATTTAAGTTAAATCAATTTAAATGATTTGATGAGAATTTATGACCCAGATAAGCATTCTATTAAGTTAATGTATGACAATTATATATAAAAGGAATAATAGCTTAGAAAGTGATCTAACTTTTATATTGCAATTACCATAATTAAAAAAATGTTCATTGTTCTAGTCTTAATCAATTGTCTCCCTTACTTCTTTGTACGAATCAATAGATCGATATTTTGTTTTTTAGTCATAGCCAGTAGTATATTTATTTATTAAAATAAAAAAATAAAAAACATTTAAACAAATACTACAATCACCCATCATAAATCATGCTTTCCATACTGATAATAATAAATTCACAAAGTCAACTGAGACATTCTTTGAAGGCAAAAGGGTATCATTGCAAGTTTTATTTTTAATCCAAGTATTTTTCAGAACAACTTGATATATATATTTGTCAGGAACCTCGTATACTAATCCCGTATGTCTTTTAGCAGATATGAACAAGGAAAATCATGGGATTTAGACCAACAGGCTCAAGTTTCATATGAACTGTTTCAAACGATGTTAACGAAAATCCACTCCTCGCTCACTCTTTCCCCTTCTTCCTTTCTAAACTATGGAAGCAAATAGAATACATGTATTGACAGAAGTTTCGTCGATTGTATTTTGCCTGGTAGAATTGATTTGAACCTGTAAGTTGACAGGTTTATCACACATTGTCATACTGATCGGACGATTAAAACTCTTTTAGCGTTAATAAGGCGCTTAATTTGTAGGTAGAGAGCGACCGTCATAAATTTTTGCTGGTTATGTGTGACTAGATTAATGCTAGTTATCAAACACAACATAGTCGAGATGCAAACAAGCCATGTCCAATGTATGAATCGCTTAAAGACCAATGGTGTCTCAAGGGTAAAGCTAGGGCTTTAGGCCCTCGATTTTTTAAGGCCTGCTTTTGTGTGCATATGTTTATAAAGAAACCTGTTTTTGAACCAAAAAAAAATATGAGTATTATATAAGATCTCTTTTTTACTTGTAATGCGGATTGTAAGCATTTTGTGTCCAAGCCTTTGAATAGTTGAGTATTAGTATGTAAAAGTTCTAAACGATAAGACCCCATTTTACAAATTTAATTTACTACTTTAGGCCCAAAAATAGTTGAAGCGTCCCTACTAAAGACTATCTAATCAGAAAGAAAAAAAAAACACAAAAAAAAACCAAAAAGTACCAACAAAATGCACTTTCTTAGCCTCTTCATAAGTCAGACATATGTAGCTAAAGTTGTGCTTCACGCCTCATATTTAGTGGTGCAAAATAGACGTGGACTCAAAATGTTTTTGTTCAATACTATTATTTAAAATTTTAGAGTGTCAACTATGTGTACAAAATTTTTATTACTTCATTAATACACTTTTTTTTTTTTTTTTGAAGCAATTGGTTTAAGAGATTCTATGTATTATTAAATTCATACTTTAGGTGACTATCGACCCATTTGACATGTTTTCTTTTTAAGTTAAAGGGATGTTCGGGATTTACTAGTTTTAAAGTGTTTATCTGCTTAACTAGTACCAACCTTATTTCGAATAAGCAATCTCAAACACCTCCTAAACTAGAGATGGGTATAAACATAACCGAAATTGATCCATTAATAGGTAAAGCAGCCGAAATTGAGACCTTTATTCAAATTTAGGTACACTTGTCTTGGAATACCAGATGTTAAAGCACGATTTAAAACTGCTCGGTCATGTATGACGGATCAAAAGATCCATGGAGTAAATTACGTGGGAATTTAGGTTATTTGTAGAATAAACAAGGGCAATTAGAGTCTATGTTCATGATACCTGGGAATAAGTATATTGATACCTGAAGATCATGATCCAAGTATCCAACTAAGTTGAAACTAATTGAAATATAAATGTTAAATTTGTTAACGTTCTAAAAGGGGGGGAAAATGACGTCAATTTGAATATGTATGAGTTACCTTTTTTTTTTTGAACATTAAACTTCTATATTCACACACCCCAGAAAGCGGGGAATACTTACAGTGGACAATTACTTATGGCTCTTACCTGATATTAAATGTACACCAATCTTTCCAACTAATATTAAATGTATGAGTTACCTATTCTTCACTTTCGTTTACATTGCTTTTAGCATTCACGCTGTTCAAAATGTTGTTACATGCATCCTCAGCTGCTCTATTCAACGCAATTTCCTTCTTGGCTTTGTATTCACCTCTTCCTTTAAGTTGATTATCAACAAAAACTTCGTACACTCCTTGTTTTGACCATTTGTCTCTGAATCGTATCTTCAATTTCTTTTTGTGACAGAGTTCATTAAGCTTCCTTACTGGATTGTGTTGGAGCATTTCAGGAGTGATCATGGGCTCGAGTAGAATCTTAGCTACCTAAATAATACAAAAAACAAAATGTTCCAACAATGTTAGAAGAATGTTTAAATAAATAAATAAATAAAGGTAAAGGCCGGGAACCCCTTAGTCTCGTGTATCACTTTGGATACCAAGCCCCCCACCCTCCAAGGGAAGATCATGCCGGTGACTTTGCTGTCCCAAGACCCACTGGATAATAGGCAAGAAATCCGTCTGAGACTAAGATTCAATCCTATGCCACTTAAGTCTTCCCCAGTGGGCCTGAGCATTTGCGCACATAGGTGGCCAACTCACCTAAGAGTGTTTAAATATAGAGATATGAGAATGGTAGTCTTGAGATGACAATTTCATTGATACTAAAACTGCTTACCTTTTAAGCAAATTGTTCAAATGCAAGTATTTACATTAGCGGAGGCAATTCCAACCGGTTTACTTAAAAATCAGTTGATTCAGGCTGTGTATTATCTTTGAGAGATCAAACGGGCAAAATAAAAGAAAATAGCTTTAAAGGAAAAGGGTCAGGTCAAAAGTCACCAGAAGTATTGCTTTGATACATAAAGCCTTCTATAAACGGCCTAAACATTGAGTTTCATTAAAATAGCAAGCTGTTTGTGATCACATTTGTCCATTTGACACTCTAATTGTTTATGTATATTTTGAATTTGGACCAAAAGTTTACTCAACCAGGTATGACAGATGCCCATTTTGACAAGTCAAAGGTCGCCCAAATCAGCGTTTTGCCACCTCTAATTGGAACATATATAAAGAGACACGGCCATGGAATAGCAATTCATTTTCAGTATTTGCAACCAAAGAAAGAAATATAGCTTCGTCAAATGTAAAATAGATAAAGAATAATGAATTAACATCCACACATTCTTAAAAGGAATGAACTTTTTATTAGAGGGATATAAATCTAAAGGAACCATACCTCCCATGTGGTATCGATTGAAGAATTGCTGTCAACGTAGATAGCCCCTATTGTGGATTCAACAATATCGGCTAAAGTCTTTGGAGCATCAATTGACCCAAATGAATGGAAAGGATACTTTTCTAGAGCGCTCGTAAATACTCGAATCTGTACAAAAAATAAAGTAATACACATGAAAACTTAGTACATTGACTTAAGCCGGTATCAATCACATAACAAATGACAATAACATTTCATGCTAGCTGGGATTAAACAGGATACCCATATCTCCTAAGGAATCACATATGCTGTGCTAGCTAGCTACATTTTCGACAATACACATTTATTCCATCAAAGCTACTACTACACGATTTCGTTAGTACATAAATGATTATAAGTTTAAAATTAACACACGAATGCATGAAAGTCAAAACTTTTGAACCATAAACTATGAAGAGCTTAGTCCAACTAGGAATGAAGTGTGGAAAAAACAAGGCACTTATAAATTGAAACGAAATTAGGAGCAATGTTTAAATACAAAGGTAGTAAAAGGTATAGAAATGGGATACTTGCTTAAAGAAGTAAAGAACTAATAGACTTTTGTCTATTTTATACTTTAGGTAACCAAGTAGCAAAAATCTAGATGAGTTAATCTACCAGTCACAACTGATGACGCTGCAACTGACGTATCGGTAACATTTGATACTGAAAGCCATTCATATCAGGTAATTACCACAGATTCAAAAGATTCAAAGTTGAATAGTTTTTTTATGACAAAATAAGTTCGTTGTCAGCAACAAAAATCAAACCGAAATTAGCTACCGTTTTGAATAATTAGACATGTAGAAAAATACATGACTCGGAGTAACATACCTGCTTGCTAAGCATTGGATTTTCGTGTAGTAGGGTACTTATGGAAGTTATATTTAACAGCTACACGTGCTAGCTTCTCAGTGTCAACGTTGGCAGCTCGAAGTGCAGTCAATGACCCTGGTGGGAGATTCGGGTACATAAAGAACTGTTGTTTACTACTGATTAGAAAATTGAGAATGGAATCACCAACATACTCAAGTCTTTCATATGATTCAGCTCCTTGATAACTTGGATGCGTAAACGCTTGTTGCAACAAATCCTTTTTCTTGAACTTATACCCTATAACCTTCTCCATCTCTTTAAGACTTGCTAATGCTTTATTCTCTTGTGATGATGATCTCATCACCTTAACTTTGGCTTGAATGGCTGTTAAAAACTTGCCAGATGAAACTGATTAAGTTACAGAGTATTTGAAATCACTACTATAGTCTTGACAAAGTATTCCTTGTTAAACGATATATGGTTAAATCCTGAAATAGGTTGGTTAACAAGGAGAACTAAGGCAATATAGATATACCATCAGATTTTGATAGTTTCCATTTGGATTGACACCCATATTGCTAAACTTCATTATTCATAAAAAAACAACTAGCCAAAAGTTTCGCACCATATTTACCCAATTCGTTACTTTTATTCTCCTTGACGTAATTAATGCTTATACTGCGATCACTCCTCCATCTCGACTAAATCCACATATTACATAAGGGAAAATTGCCACAAAAAAAAGCATAAAAAAGGTATCAAACTTCAAAAGATAAAATTCCAGCAACCCCTACAGGCCTATCATTTTAAGAAAACCATGAATTCAACAAAGCTACATTACAAACTAAAAATGCTCATTCCAACAAAAGCCGTATTAGCAATGGCACATTACATCATAGCTTCCACTTCCAATATCAAACTCAATGGCACAATCACAGCCAGAGGCGGGGCACAACTAAGTCTACCATTAGAAAAAACCAAAATGAAACATTTTTTCTTAATATGACAGCTTTTATGCCAACTTGAATTACATAAAATAAAATAGAACAATATTATATCTAATGATGAATAAATTAAATGTACCTTTTTACTACCCTCAATATAAGATCTGAAGTCAATTGATTGACCATGTCCACACCAACAGCGGCACCTCATGCTGGAAACGGACATCTTAATGTCAAATATCCAGGATCAATCGCTGATAGATGTGCTAGTGTAGGATACCAAAACAAATAATAAATCATAATTATATGACTCTAAATATCAAATAAGATGAAAAGTGATTATAACTAGAAACTAATCACCAAACATTTTGTAGATGACTATTATAACTAAAAGGTAATCACCAAAAATTGAGGGACCTGCGAGATGAATGTTTGGTGAAAAAAATTTAATTATTGCTTAACTTGATTGAAGTTTTATCAACTACAACTCCAAAACCTAAATATCAATATAATCAAAACCGAAACTAAAGCCCAAAATTATGTAAGAATTGTTATAATCATTTTCTTTGAAGGAAGAGAGCGTGGAGGGAGGTTGATTATGAGGGTTGGAACCACACAATGAGAGGTTAGTGTGCCTGGAAAAATAACTATTGGGGGAAATTAAGGGCGGGTTTTTGAGGTTGAAAATTTCAAAAGCGAAGGGAAATTATTTTGGTGGCTTCCAAGTTCAAATTACACTTTTTTTCTTTATATTTAAAATAGTTTATTCAACCGCATTAAATATTTTTTCTATGGTATTTAATAATTTTTATAATATAATGGTCATTGTATCCCATAAAAAGTTTAATAATATACAAAAAAATGTCATACTTGTATTTATTTTAGAAATAAAAAAAATGTATTTAGATTAATTATAAAATTATTTTAATAAATGAATTCGTTAACAAGAACTTAAAAGTTATAAGTAATTTATATTATATTTTATGTATATTATTAGAATTATTATAAAAAGTTCATTATTAAAAAGTTTAAAATATAAGTTATGATAAATTAAGTTGTAATCAAATAAGATAATTATCTTCTATACTATTATATAAAGCATCAACAACCCCCCGCCCCTTCTCTTTTTTTTCCCCTCAAAAACCAATTGATCTATCCAAATTATTTATTTATTTTATTCATTAATTTAAATATCTCCACTTAATATACCTATAATATCCTTAATAAAATAATTAACAACATAGATCCCTCAACTTCTAAAATAACTACACTACCATTTTTACATCAATTACATTTACATTAATAACCACACCACCGTCGCCGCCATCACAACACCGCCGCCGTCATCACAACACCATCGTCGTTACCACCATTAGCGTCGCATTGTGCGAACATACGTCTAGTATAAATGGAAAAGTTTAACTAAATGTTTAAGAAAAGTTTAAATTAATATTTATGTCATTGGCAGTGACAGAGCCAGTAAAGAGGCTAGTGGATGTTTGGCCCCTTCTAACTCATTGAACTTAATGTGTGTATGTGTGTGTATATATATTTGGTCTTGCTAATGACAGTCTTATGGTTTGTCGTTAACGTGCATAAATAGTTATACTTTTATAAAAATGTTTCATCGCAATAATTAAACGTATTTTTAAATTACTTTTCAAATGACTGGTTACACAACGGTATTCTTTTTTTTTTTTTAAGTCCACTTATTAAATTTTAAAGTGTTTTCTTTTTAATTGACATTTTTTCTAGACACTAGCAAGAACTAGAACTCGCACCCGCAAATCATGCCATCACTATAAGGACACCTGTAAGAACCTTGGAAATCGTATTGTTAGATTAAATTCATTGTTAGCACTTTTGCACGACCGCATTACGAACGAAGATCTTTAAGTACAATTCGGTCTAACGTTCACGCAAAGGTTGTCACAATATAATTTTTAATAAGTAGTATAACTTATCAACTTTTAAACTTATAGCGGTCACTAACGTTAATAAACTGAGTAAAAATGATAAACTAAATGTCTAATTTACCTTTTATGTTTTTTTAAGATACAATTTTTCTCTCAATATTAAAATATAAGAGCCGAACGAAACATTTTTGAAAATAAGTTTGAGACAATAAAAATATATTGATTTGAAACTTGGATTGAATATTGGAATAGAAAATAGAGACACATTAAAATCAAAATTTGAAGATTTACAATAATCATGGATTTAACAACTTGCTTGTTAATTTTTAGGAACTTGCAATTTACTCATTTCAAATAATGAAATATTTATTAAAAAAATAAAAAATTGATGAAATATATATATATATATATATATATATATATGACAACATAAGATATAATTTTAAAAAAGAATTGATTTTAAGAAGTGGTTATGATAGTGTCATGTAAACTTTTTTAAAAATAAATAACTAAGTATGTAAGTAACATTCAATGCCGTCTTTCACGGTTTTTGGGTTCCAATATCACGACGGTGTATGGAGGGGTGAGGTTGAGATGTAGACAACCTTACCCCTACCTAAGGTAGAGATGCTATTTCCAGGTTTTATTTATGCTAGAAAATGACATCCGGCTTTGCAAGACATGAGGATAGAATCTTTGACCTCTGTCTCCAAAAGCAAAGGTGTTAACTTCTTGATCCAACCTTACTGATTTTTTTAAATTAAATGATGTCATTAAAACTTTTCGATATTTAATATCGAGATCTTTTATAATAAGTAAGTAAGTAAGTAACATCCAATGCCGTCTTCCACGGATTTTGGGTCCTAATACCACGACGGTGTATGGGGGAGGTTGAGATGTAGACAGCCTTACCCTTACCACGATGGTGCAGAGAGGCTGCTTTCAGATTCTATCAATGATAAAAAAGGACCTCCGGCCTTACAAGGCATGAGGATAGAACTAACCTCAATTTATCTATACCTTAATAAGCCATTATATATATAAAAAAAAATTTATACCTTAATAAGAATTGAATTAAGGAAGAATCTTAAGAAAAAAAAAAGGAGGGAAACTTCCCCTCCCAAAATAAAAATTCCCCTTATCAAAATTCACTTGAAATTTTATCAAACACAATCAACCCTAATAATTAGCATCATCCTTTTCTATGGTATGACTTATTCTATTAGTTTTAATTGGGTTACCCATATCTGATGTTCCAGTAATCCACACGTACCTGCCCTCCAATATGCATGACAGCAACAAACTAATACTCATCGACCTCTCCAATTACATCTTCCACATGATTGTTAGTTCTTACCCCGTCCTTGAATTCCATACCCTCTACTAATTGGTGCAAGCATGTGTTATTAACTCTTGTATTTCTTTGCCTCAATTACTTTATATATTTAAATTGCAATAACACATGACCTAAGCATGGTGATGTGTCAAGATTAGAGGATGTTAGTCGTTTTTTATTAAAATATGGAAAACTTTATTTGAAAGATCAAAGTGTTTTTAGTCATATTTTTCTCCTT
>JAOEHQ010028193.1:0-11694 GCA_025447715.1 Asclepias incarnata
CATTATTATCTAATTGTCATTTTTTGCTTTAATATAGGCAATATATTACGATTAACTGCCTTTTAAGTTAAAAAAAAGATACCCGCAACAACGCGCGGGCATAAATTCCTCGTTTAAGACAATTTAAAATGAAAATGTATCGTGAGACGGATGAAATATTAAAATAAAAAAAGGGACAATAAATTTAAGAAGGGAAAGGTGTGTATATGTGGTGTATGAAGTTACACGAATAAGGGTATAAAGGTCATTTAAGATGTTAGTTGAGATTAATTTGTGTCGGCCATTTTGATTATGTGATTAATAACTTTTGTGGGCCACGGGTTTTGGATTGTTTCTTACGTGGCAAGGGCCCTTATTTATGGCCCTTTAAAGCTTTTAGCTATTCAAAACGTTATGAATAGTGCCATCCACGAATAGTGTTGAAACCGTGTCATGTAGGTGTAAACCAAAGCGGGAGAATTGATTCGTTTATTAAAAGATTATAAACTCTGGTCTCATGATAAGTGACGGATCCATGTGGAAAGCAGGGATATGCAAGTGCATACCTTATGGAAAAAAATTTAGTGTTAAATTATTTTTTTTATATAAAATTAAATTTTTTTTACTACTAGTGCATATCCTAAATAAAATGAGTGCATATCATAAGTAGACATAACATACCTTGTAGTGTTGGTGGTTGACTATTTGACTAAAAAACGCAATTTCTAAAATATTATTAAATTTTGTATACCCTGCTATATTTTTCTGGATCCGCCACTGCTCATGATACATAGATATGTGTATAATATAATGTGTTTTTGGTATAGATAGAATGGTCACAATGTAGATACTAAAGTGTGTTTTGTTCGGATCATGACATGGTGTCGTTAAAGATGTAGGTAAATCGAGTTCAAGCCTGGCCTAGTTTATATTTACATATTTTATGTATGTAATGAGTAAAGGTATCAAAGCATCAAAACATTTATCGTATGTATCATGAAATAACACAAAACTTTCGTCGATTGAAATTCTGAATTAGTAGATGAGGCCAGAAGACTCATTAGTGAAGAATACTCAATCATAATATATATATATATATATATATATATATTGAACGACGGAAGAACTGGCAACACCCTCTAGAATTGATGTGCCCACCTCGAGTTCGAATCCTAGGTACGCCTTAAAGGATTTGCTTTCCCATGTCTTTGATGTATATAGCGTTACAAACCCCCCCCCCCCCCTTTTTTTTTTCCCCAAATGTAAAAAGATGGATGGATAAAACAAACGAGACAACAATCATGTGCCATAGTTGCATTGTTTACGATTCTTATTAAAAGTTAGATCATAATCATTTGTGGAAACAAAAAACATAAAAGAAGAACAGATTATCTTTAGGTGTTATAGTTGCATTGACTTCTTTGTGTATTAACATGTATTGATACAATTCATCTTATTTAAGAATAAGATGTGCTTCCCGATGAAGATAACCCACAAAAAAAAATAAATTATTCTTATTATTTAAAAAACAAAACCTTCGTCGTTTTTCTGACTATTTTCATATAACAAGTAATCTATTTTGAGGGTATATTGATCTCATATCTTTAAAAATAAAAATATTTTTAAAAATAAGAAGTAGTTTTAGTCAGAGTTATTGTAATAGAAAAAAAACATTTTCGATGGCCTATAAATTCTTTGTGGCCCAAAGGAAAACAATGAATGGTTTTTATGGACATTATCCCTAAAATAAATAGAAATAGAAACTTTTGACACATATAAAATATTTTGGAGTCGTATCTACACAATAACAAGAAGACAAATATAAGTCATTTTCATGAGTGTAATTTAATTTTAAATAATAAGAATTTGCAAATGACAGTCTTGAAGGCTATAATATTTGTATTAATTGTACTCAATTTTTTTTATATATATATAAAATATTTTAATGACTACGCGTTATTTAAAAAGAAAGTTTAACTTATAAAATATTTTATTTAAAAAAAAAATTTAAATATAATTAATGTATATAATTTTTCTTATCTACACCTTTAAGGGCCCATAAATATAAACTTACAATATAGTGATATACATCAGACTGCTTAAGATTTTAATTTATATATTATTTGGGTACGTTATCTTTATCTCAGAGATAAACACATATCCAATATGTTAATACCTCGTCCCCGACTTCCCGCAACCCCGCGTCTCATTTGTAAAGTTACCAGAAGACTAAAAAAAAAAGTGCATTAACTATAAATATTTGTTTTGTAACAGCGATAGCTGACCTTTTGTTTTTGTTATAAAAGGAAGAAAAAAAATAGAAGTTGTATCTCTCATAATATAATATAATCAATCAATTAATTGGTGATAAACTGATAATGACAGTTTGTAAGATGATAACAAGGCAGATGTCCTAAAGTTGTCCACACGATTTTATGTGGCTAGACAGATCGAAATAAAATACTCGCACAGTTGTACCTGACTATATGGAGTATTTTAGTAGGGGTGTTTGTTAAAAGTTTCAACAATCCAACCCAAATTATAAATTTGAGAATTTGTCACATAACACATTCAGATTGATGTTATGTCTTATCTTAAATAACCTCAACTAATATTAGTTTGCTGGTTGAACATATAAAATGAATTCTTCTTTTAGTGACGTACAGTCAATTAATTACATGCCATTACAACTAGTATACTCATTAATCTGTTAAATCCATAACTTATAAGTCGATAATATATATAATTATATATATATATATATATATGTCCTTGGTGCAAAAACAGGTAGTATCTAGGTAGGGAGAATTTTTTTTTTGAACATTAGGTAGGGAGAATTTAGTGTAAATTACATCGATCAACTTAAAAGCAATTAATTAAAAACCTTGTTGAATCTTTTTATCAAGTTTATTACTATTAATTAACAACAATTTATGTAGTAAATCACCAATAAGCATAGTCACATATAGTTATAATAATAATAAAATACATAATAATAACAACATATTATGTGAACAATTATCAGTTCATAACATATATAAGGTACAAATATTTTATTACAAGTAGACGAGTCACAATGCGAAAATGATCAAATACTTGTTGCTTTAATCAACTTAACAACACAAATGGTTCGCACTACTTAAAAGAAAACGAACCATCCATGATCAGCTACTTCTTTGGTACTGCATCACCACCTGCACCCTTGATGGAATCCATGGCACCAGTCACCATCCATGATCAGCTACTTCTTTGGTACTGCATCAGCACCTGCACCCTTGATGGAATCCATGGCACCAGTCACCATAGGTCCAATTTTGTCAGTTTGGGTTGTTACAGCCTTTGTAGCCGACTCGGCCGCCTGCTTGGCACTTGTCATGAATGATTGATCCGGCTTGGTTTCCTTGGCAATTTTGTCAGTTTGGGTTGTGACAGCCTTTGCAGCTTTCTCAGTTTGGGTTGTGACAGCGTTTGTAGTTTTCTCGGCCGTCTGCTTGGCACTGTCCAATGCTTGATCCGGCTTGCTCTTCTCTTGCCCGAACGTGCCCTTGATGGTGTTGACGACTGACTCCATTTTTCTTTCTTTTTTTGGTTACTATGAGAGAAAATATTATTCAGTGAAAGAAAGCTGAATGTGGATATTTTATGGAGATCTTTAGAGGGTGTATATATAGATAATGTGTTTACGATTTTGCCCTTGGTGCAAAACGCATTGAGTGGTGTTGGGGTTTATATCAAAAAGGATATAAAGGTCAATTACTAAAAAGATGTCGACAAATATAAAGGCCGGGTTTTAGATAGATTTGTGTGGCTGGCTGCTAGGATCATTATGGATTGGGTTGGTTTGTTTTTGGCCCAAAAACAAATTTTGGTATTTGGGCTCTTAACCTTTAGAAATGACCTGGTTTCGGTTTTTATGTCGCTTAGGCTTTTAATGGGTTGGGTTTGACCAACTTAGATGATTGTAATTATTTTTATACAATCTCGAATCTCATATTCTCATACGATGAGATGCTTACAAAAATGCATATAAAACGAAGAAAAAAAAAATCCTCCGATCCAATTGGTCAAAAGAGTGTGTAAAATAGAGTGATTACATATGTGCGATGGCAATAACAAAACAATACAAAAGACGAAGTAATTAAACAACTCAATGTGCCATATTAAGAGAGTAAGGGACAACCAAAAATCTCAAAAACTACATAAACTTAGGCATGCAAAGAGAATAACCCGATCATGGTAACTGGTAGGCGAAACATTAAGATTACTTACGAAGATGAAACTTTAGCCCGTGCTAGCATTTATCATTAAAAGTTGGAACTAATCGGACATATAAGAGCTATAATTAGGAATAATCAAGACCATGAATTTATTAATAAAATTTGAGAGCTATAGATGGTTTTCAAGACATTAAGATACAACTAATTGTTAGATGTAAACTAAAGCATCATAACATTCTATCTATTTTGTTATGTAAATAAGAATCGTTAAAGTTGTTATCCATTCTTTAGTGTATAATGAAGATAGTGTAATTATCTATCAGTACGTAGATTATAAATTAGTTTACAGTAGGCATTAAAAATAGAAATAAACAATATATGTGTTACTTGTTAGATAGAAAAATATATAAATATATAAACATATATATATAATATATGTTAGAGTCAATAAAATTATAAAGATGACAACATAATGTGTATTGATGAGGACATATGTACGTGACATGATATCTTGTCATATAAGTATGTATAAGAACACTCCGATCCCTCCTTGGTAATTATTAATTTCATATATACTAATAACAGGTATATCCCCACAGGAGTGACACTTAGAACACATATGGCCGGTGACAATTATCCGTCGTGCATCGATGTATTGTACAGTACGAATCTTCTATGCACATGTTTCGGTTTTGTGGCATATTATTGTCTCCCGGCCATTTGTGTTCTCAGGTCACCCCTTTGGAGAACCATGTTAATTTCATTTCATCTCAACGATTCATCTATCATAGGTAGACTTATATATATATTACCATCCTAGCTATATATGTTATTATATACTTATATATTTTTCTGTTTTTATGAATATCCAGTTATACTAGAATAGAATTTACAGTTTTATAAGCTTGGAGTTATAGATATATATATTGGAGCACATATATATATATATGATATTCTCTTGATGAATATGGTAAAGAATGATCATGTAAGGTATATCATTTGAATGGTTTCTTCAACATATACTAATTAAATCTAAAAACCCACCCTATTTGAGACTTGAATTGATATTCTAGGTACTGTAGAGGGCATGAATTGTAATTGAAAAGCCGTCGTACGCTAAATGAAATACAAAAAACTTATATGTTTTGTAAAGGTTGCATAGTATAATCTGTCTGCAAATGTGCAACGTTGGCTGGACGTACATTTTCATTGGTTTGAAAAGGTTAAACGGGCTGGAAAAGATTTCAACTTCAAACGTATGGCCATAACTTTGTTACCGATCGAGGAGAGGCGCAGACACTACTTAATTAATTAGATGAATTAAAAGCTTAATTATGATGGGCAGTACATGTTGACAAACCATCATGCCTGCCTGATGGACTTTATTTCAAGCTCAAGTAGTTCCTTCGATCGATCATCTTAATTGAGGCTCAATTTTCACTTTGAATAAGATCCGGCCTCTCAAGTATTTCGCTTTTCTTTTAATTGCGTTATCAGTGTAAAATGTTTGAAATCAATCAATCAATCAATATATATTATGATAACTACGCATGTTATGTTAGCTATTTAACTTCAATTCATTATTGTCTTTATGTCAGTTTTTATATAATATATACACGAGATTTTGATAATACTTGTAATGAAACTATCACTAAAAGAAACAAATAAAGACAGATGTACGTCAACTATATATATTATATTGATATTGATTGGCCACTTTTTAAGTTGATTTATTAAGCAAAGATTATCATACTTTTATTTTTATTTAAATTAAATGTAACAAACCTTAAAACATATCACCCAATAACAGGTTGATGAGACAATATGGTCGTTTTCCTTGAGTTGCTTCAAATAGAGTTATTATTAACAAGTTCGACCTCAATCCCCACTTCAAAAATGTAGCTCATAATTGATAACGATCCAAGCTCGTGATTTTAAAGGCCCGGATCAATCTTTTCAAACATTATGTAATACATGAAACTATTAGTATGATTATATTGCTGGATTTTATCAAGTCAAATAGCAAGTGAAAAGTACTATAAAACTTTATCAAAATATATATTTTTTGTTATTCAACTTATTAAGGCATATTAGGAATTTAACTCTTTATTTGTTTCATAAAAAAAAAAGGTATCCACAAAGTCATTTTCGATATATAAAAAAGTTATACACCTGAAATTTGATACTAAAAAAAGTTAGGAGGTATCAAAAACCTTAAATTTAAAAGTTTGATAACTTATTATGTAATTTGCCTTTTTTTTTTATTATTGTTAGATTTTTACTTGTGGTCAAGTTTTGTATTAAACTTTATTTGTAGTTTAAATGGTTCATTTATTACTAGATGGGTACCCGATGCGCGATGTGACAGCGACAATACACAGCGTAAAAGGTCCCGTGACGACGTTAATTTCAAACCAAACACTTGTGTAAGAAAATGATAGCATAATACACGCACAAAGTATAAAAGATAATGTTACGATTAATTAATTTTTTTTTTCATAATTAAAAATTATTAAAATACAAGTTGAAATAAATTAAATTGATAGTTAAATAAGATAACTTTATAAAAAAAAAAGTTTAACTAAACGAATAAGAATAAATATAACTGAGAGTCGGCTCTTGCTTGTTTATTTATGGCCATACTTGTTATAGCAACTAATATATTGTAATTTATTAGGGAGAGGGAGTGATCACCAAATTGGTGAAACACCCCAAATTGCCATTTCACTTCTACCCGATAAAAACTGTCTATGTCAAAATTACTCATTTCTACTCAAATTTCACCAATTTGGTGACATTGGTTCCCAATTTTTCTCAATTTCTTTTTTTTTTTCATATATTTTTAATCACAAACAACATAAAATAAAAACATAACATTTCATTAAACTTAAAATAAAAAGTACATCGTCATCTTCGCCATCCGGGAACGGGGAGAAGTCGCACGTCTTTGCGATGTTGTAGTGTTGTGGATTCAAAGTAGGAGGAGCCATATTATATTGGTAATATTGTTGTGGAGATACGGGGTGTGGAACGTAAAATTGATTTGGAGATGGTTGAGAAAATTGATTTGGAGATGGTTGAGAATAAATTTGGTTTGGAAAAGGAGTTTGTTGCTGTTGCGGATGAACCGGGCGAACGGGTTGAGACCGACCTTGTCGTGAGATAAAACTTTTTTTGCTTCTTTTTGGATCCATGGTTTGTGTAATGATTTTTTTTATATGAAAGTGTAGGGAAAGAAGGAATTTTTATAGTTGGATGAGTTGTTTTTAAAAATAATTAGGTTTTTTATAGTTGAAAATGGTTTGAAAGGCGGTAAAAATTTTTTATTATTTTTTTAAATTAAAGCCTAACGACTCTATTTTGGACCGTTGTCCGGCAGATCTCTCTTTTCTTTCCTCGGCAATCTTTCCCAAAATCTTCCCCAATTTGGCCTCACCGATCGGCCGACATGGTGTTACCGAGTTCACAGATTGGTGTCGTTGTCCAGCGGATCTCTCTTCTCTTTCCTCGGCAATCTTCCCCGAAATCTTCCCCAATTTGGCCTCACCGATCGGCCGGCATCGGTGTTACCGAGTTCACCAATCACCGAGGGGTTCATCGATGCCACTCCCTCCGGCCTTATAGCAAACATATCTATATTCCCAGTTAAAGCATCCCCACCCCACCCATTGTTTTTCAAATGACATAGTTGATGTATCTAATTTGTCTCTCATTTTTACTCACTATTTTAAATATATTCATTTAATATACCTATTTTGCCTTTATATAGTTTCACCATCTATTCTTTAACTCTTAAAATAACTACACTACCCCCCTCTTTACAACAATTGCCTACACTACTTGCCGTCACCGCCGCCGCCACCACCAATCGCCGACACCACCACACCGCTACCGCATTACACGGGTACCCCTCTAGTTAAATAAATGGGTGGTGATTCGTACACTAAAATTTTTAGCCATACACCGCCAAACATGCTTCACATTACTGTACAGTATAACATCCTAAAATATATTTAATGGTGTACGACAATGTACGGATATGTTTTTTGGGCTTATATCATGTTCTTTCAATTGTATTTTCATAGTTGCAACTTTAAACCAAAATATCTGACCTTAAATTTAAATCGATCAATGAAAGCAAGCCACATCAGAATTTAATAAGAACCATTGATTTGGCACCGGCTCATTCATTATCTATATATTTCATGATCCACCACTAAAATGTATAGATCCTTTCATTGCACCCACTCTTTTAACAAAACAGAAGAGAAGAAGCAGAGGCCATGCTTTCTTCTTCTTCACTTGGACTTCCATGGCATACTTGCTTCTCAACCCGACCGTCCCCGTCCACCACCACCGCTAGACACCCTTTTAATAATATTTCATGTTCATCACCACCACCATTGATATTACCCAAAAGAAGTTGGTTTGCAAAGTCTCTTGTTCCTTTAGCTGCTTCAATGACTCTTCTTCTCTCCTCATCATATCCTGGTAAACTAACATCTACTTACATTTGGTTATATATCTCTACTTTTTATGCATATTGTGGCACTTTTCGCTTATTACGTTAGCATTCAGTCTGTTTTAGACAGATGATCAGTTTGTGTCGTATTTTATTTCTAGTTCTAGCATATGTTTTTCGTATGTAAAATTGAATACCGTGATTAAATGGGTGTTTAGGATTTGCTTATTTAAGTGTTTATGTGTAAATTGCTTAATTTAGAGCAGGCAAACAATAACAACCACCAAGCGGATAAACACTTTAAAATAAGCAACTCAAACACCCTTGAAAGGGAAATGGGCATTAAGCCAAAACTTTGAGCTAATTGTAAATAGCATAAGCCTATAGGTTTAAGCTGTAAGCTCAGATTCTCAGAACATTAGCTTACCTAAATACCCCCATAGTTGACAAAACGATCGGGTTGGGTAAAACAGCAAAAGGGTTCTGGCTAAAATAACTAGTTTTTAATGCAAACCCAAAACTGGTTGGATCATCATGACTTGCAAACAGATTTGTTGTTTATCACCATGCTAAATATGATTACAAATGCTACACGTTTCCTAACGAGATTACAAGAATTATATTATTGCAAAAATTGTTAAATTATATGACATAAAACAACTTAAGTTTGTATCATATGCAGCGGGGTACCTATTGGCAACTCAACCCGTTTAGATCTTAACTGAATTTGCACATTTCCTTGACCTGCTATATAAATGTTACTATATCCAAATATGTGACTAATTGTTTTGGTGACAATGCTTATAGCGCATGCTGGAATACTTTCGGGCTTCCCTGGATTAGAATCAATCCCTGGCCCTGAACTACCTAAGATTGATTCTCTCGCACGTTTCAACGGTATCATGTGCTCCCCTTTTACATGTTCCAATCATCTTAACTTGAGTTCCTTGACACAAATTACATTTGCAGAAGAAAATCAGAAAAGGTATGCAGAGAATGATGCAAGATTCAAAGAGTCTCCGTTGCTTAAGGAGTTGCTTGAGCGATCCAAGTTAAACAAAGAAAAGTAAGGCTCAAAATTTAAAGATTATAGTTCGTAGATCGGTAGTGAAGTTTAAGTACATAACATTTATATGTCGGATGTTTTCAGGAACAAACAAGCTATTCAAGACAAGTATTGCATACGGGGAGCAGAATGGGGAGTTGGAGATTGCTCGGCTGAAGGGATGACACCACAAGAAAGGGATGAGTTCATCGCAATGTTGAAAAAGAAGGCCGGAGTAGAATGATAGCATCCCAATGTGGTTGTACTTTTTGTAGATTGAGTAGCATTTCAGTTAACAATGTTACGTAAAAAAATGTTGACCAAAGATGAACGTTTTACATTCCCATGTATGGTTTAACAAAAAGGGAAAAGCAAACATTTTTCCAATTAAAAAGTCATTACAAAAGACCTACACAAACACATAATAAGATACAACTTTTACATATATTACAAGTCATGAGCATGATGGTGTATCCAAGTCACCATTCCAACAGGCAAAATGGGAACCAGGTTTTCAAAAAACAGCACAACTTAACTGCTCATTAGAGCCAGATGGAACCTGAAGCCAGATTCAGTTGAATTCTAGCCCTTTTTGCATCTTCATACTCTTGAAGATATGCAGCATGCTTTAGCCCAGCAATATGAAACTCCATTACTCGGCCAGTAGAGCACAGAATATCACAAAGCTCACATAAAAACGGATTACTTACATTTTCACCCCTATTCTTCAACAGGTCAACTTTGGTTCTATGCGCAGAAGTTTCACCATGCCTCTTTAGATGGAACACACTAGCAAAGGCAATACGGCACAACACACAAACAAACCTTGTAGAAGATATTAACCTCCGAGAGCATTGTGCATTGCAAGGTTCTACTTTACGCTTTCGGTCAACCAGTGTCTGGCTTTCAGAAACAGGCACCTATATGAAAAATTAGCATTTTGAAACATGAAACCATACCTAATTACAAGATCCCTCCAGATCATCTAGGCATGCATTATGCAAACGAAAATAAGATAATATAATTGTAACTGAATACTTATCTAGGCATGCATTATGCATATGGGTGCTGTTACTGTTTGCAAGTCCTGGTCAATAATTCAAAATTACGCCTAAAATTCTGAAATTCCTTACCCACAGTATTGCGTGTTTTACAGATGATGTGTTTGGTTTCACACGAATTGCATTAAAACTAGATAAATGCAAATAATCTCTAAATTTGGGAAAAAAATAAAATTTATCTCATCAACTGATGGAATAATGACATCTATAACTAGCCAACATTATGTGTTTCATTAGATAAAACCAGAAATAGGTAATAAATTGATTCAATAATCATGTTCAATTCACTTCAATCCTCGGCAAAGACGTTATTTGCATCAAGATCTCATTAAACTAATGGTATACTAAGAATAACGACATCTATAAACTAAACTATTTGTGTGCGAATCTTGGGTTCCATGAACTTCCGACTAATGTTTCTTCCTTTTAGACTTTGAGGCCAAATCCATAACAAATGGATTATGCCTTGACCCCTTAAGATGGCGCTCCATTTCACCCAAACTTGAACATGAAGATCTACATAATTCACACCAAATCGGGTTGCTAATTGCTTCTCTTCTCTTCTTCATTTGAGATATATTGACTTTGTGTTGTTCACCTACAACGTGACTGCTAAGTTGAAAAACAGTAGCAAAAGTCAACCGACAAGCCTTGCAAGAAAACAAGACTTGTTCTTGGAAGGTTTGGAAGCTTGAAGAAAACTGTATCATTGGAGATATTTGAGACCCGCTTGGTGCCAACTCGGTATCTTCTTTCCTGGCTTGAGTTGGTAGGTCCTACAACGTGGATTTCTAGGGTCAAAGTAATTTTGGAAAAACAAGCAAGTAGTTGTTGCAAAAAAACCAAAAATTGATATAAAAAAAATATTAAAAAAAAAAAAAAAAAACACCTATCCCTAGGTTTAATAAAGTCACGTACTCACGTTATGCC
>JAOEHQ010028193.1:11704-24423 GCA_025447715.1 Asclepias incarnata
GTCCTACAACGTGGATTTCTAGGGTAAAAGTAATTTTGGAAAAACAAGCAAGTAGTTGTTGCAAAAAAACCAAAAATTGATATAAATGGAAAAAAAAAAACACCTATCCCTAGGTTTAATCAAGTCACGTACTCACGTTATGCCAATTAGTCCACTATTAGTAGATAAGAAGATTTCTTTCACTTCTAAATCCCAAACTAAACGATTAAGATCGTTTCTTCAAAATACTCTCCATTTCTAATACATCCACATACCCCTAATTTATATAAACACTAATAGTCCTTCGGCATAACAACTTCTCTCCAATTTTTGAGTTCTTTCTATTCTCGTGTCTAATAACAAAGTAAATCAAAGATAATCACAATATATCAACTGTAACAATAAATCATTGGGAGAGTGAGTGGCAAGTAAAAGGAGAGATGACAATTAGTTAGATCTTATCAATTATAACTAGTTTAAAACACAACATTATAAACTTGATATAACAGCATGGTGAACTCATTTATTGACTTGAAGGGAATAAAAAAGACGTAAATGTAACACATTTACATGCAAAATCACATGACTAACGCGCATTTAAAGGTACACAACAAGTAAATTAAAATGGCTAAACAAACACACACACACACACATTTGTGTTTGCCCAAGTCACGAGATTACTAGCAACCAGCTTATGTAGTAATAAATCCCAAACAGATCATTTAATAGCAAGCTTTTTAAACTAAAGATTACAAGATCGTCGTTCATGAGGTTACCTGTGCGGGCATGAGAGGTTTCAACTCATTTTGATTTTGGTTATTTAATGCTTCCATTTTCTTACGATACTCCATCTCCCTTTTAATTGCAAGCTCCACTGGCATAATGTTACATAGCGAAATCATCTCTTCCTCCATCTTGACTATATACGACCTTCAGGGTTTGTTTGGTATAAAAATGAACGAGTTTAAGAAATAATCAAATCTGGCAAAAACGATGTAGCTAATCATCTAACTAACAAAGATAATGACAGTTAACAAATTTGACACGTATTTATTTCAACATTCAGAACTGATCAAAAAAAACATTCGGGTGCCATAATGCTTATCTGCATTTCCTAATAAATCCGAGTTCTGCCAGAGAATAGTTACATTAATCATTAACTAGAGAACAAATATGAAGTATGAACTTACCAGTCAACTTGGCTAAACTTACATTGTTAGATCAATGAACAACCAATAGTACATTTATCTTTTTTGGTACTTAAGCCCTAGAAGACTAACTCATGCTTAAGACAATGTAATATCAAAGATAAAAGTTTTAAAAAACACCACAATTTTCGATTGCTACGATTTACAAAAGCCGACGAGATTACCAACTTTCCTATCAACTTCCAAAGGTGCAGAACACTTGCATTCAGAAAGTGAACCTATTATATCTTCTATATATATATACTGTTATATAAAGCATTTACGCATCACCCTCGATATATAAAACTACGAAACTTCAATATGAATGTGACACATCACCCTCACTCCTATTTGTTGCAATCGCATTGCGCGACGACTATCACACGGGTACATTGGTAACAACACAAGGTTGCAAACTACAAAATCCCCAAATATATTCCTAACATACCCATTTTAAATATATAGCATTTTGAGCCCTATAAATCCTATGTATTATCAAATCAAATTGTTTTGTGTTATTTAATATTCCTTTCTATAAGTAACAAATTATCAATCAATAACATAACAAAACTTAATAAAATCAATATTGAATTAATTAAACATTTATGTGTATATGTAAATTGAGAAATTGATAAGGATGATTACCTGGCGATTAAGAATGTTATGTGATCAAATAAGCATAATATTTTGAGTTAAATAAAAATGGTGTGATGGATTTGACAATTGTAATTGGTAATGAAGGTGTGTCATGTGTGTGTAGACAGGTACCGGAAGTGAGGGACTTTAATCGACAATATTTCAATTTTTAGTACTTGTATTTTGACTATATTGTGCTACATAAAAATAAAAAAATAAAATAAAAATAAAAAAATAAAAAAGAAGATTGGTAAAATATTTATAGGAATTAGGAAATAACTTAACTATTTTCAAAGAAGCAAGTTTCTAACAAATTCCTTAAGGAAAAATTTTCATTGTCCAACCTTGAAGTTCGTTAAATATACACATTATATTCCTCATTTGAATTATTGTGAAGGAAAAGTATCTGGCTTAGAAGCACATAAGTTATCCTCATATTTATAGGGTTTAGGGGGTTGTCAATGGGCACGAGATGGGGCACGGTATCACCCCATACCACACTTGAACACCGCCGCCAAGGTAGTGGTATAGGGCATGGTATGAAAAATGCGGTATTCTTTGTATCGCTAGAAAGAGAAAGGGTGAGAAATCCAACGGCTGGTAACAGCTATTTTTCATATATATATTAGAGTGTGGTATAGATTGCAGTGTGGTATGCCATTGCCAATGAAATAAGAAAGTGTGATATGAAAAAGTAAGAAAATGAGATGGCATAAGGAGATTGGTTGAAGAGTGTGGTATGAATTGTAGTGTCACATTCCACTACCAACCCCCTTATAGACTATTATGATCAAGACGTGTTTTAATTCTTATAATACTTTTTGATGATTTCTTTAATAGAATTAAAATTTGCATGCGTATTCAAAATAAGTGTATTTGTCAAAAATAACATTTTACATAAAATTGGAGCTTTTCAATCTGATCTTAAAACCATTTCAAATCTTTCTCTCAGTTGACTCAAGCATATCCATCATGAAAGCCCGTCAAGCTATAAACGTAAACTTTTGATAGTCGACCAGAGTGGCTGAACTCTCTAATATGTACGCACCAAGGTTCTCGATGCACCACTAACAAATGATGTACAAAATCATATAGAAACCATCATAAAAGTGGTATATTTTATATCATTTTGGTGTAAACATTGAAATGGACAAGTTTACACTTTCAAGTAAGCAAATTACAAACTATAAAGGCTTAGGAATATACAATCGTATACAAGTAATAAAAAGGCTAATCTTCATCATCCGCCGAGAGTAAAAACGATATGTAATCAGAGCCATGCATGCCACCAGATTCAGTAGGTGGAAACGCCCTCTTCCTCATTATGGTTTCTATTATGTCTGGCATTTTCCTTTTCAAACCGCCCCTTGGCCTCGATAGAAATTGCTCATCGCCCTTCAGAAAATCTCCCTAAAAAGACAAATAGAGGAGTGATTCATGAATATCAAAAAAAAAAAAAAAAAGTTGCAACAGGTATATTTCCAGGGTATGTTTTATCTCAAATGGGTAAAAGTTAAACAAATTAAACTCGAAGTAAACAGGTCACAGAACCTCCTAAATCAATTCAGAAAATTTGAATTTGAAAACTTTGTAACATAAACAAATAGTGTTTCATGTGAATACAAATCCTGCTTATAAAAATTATTACTTGTTTTGACCCGTCTATTACATACAAGCAACAATAGTATCCTTACCTGTGTGTAAACATGGCGCCCAGATTTCTCGTGGTTATCTCTCACATGCTTGAAAGAAAACCTCATACCGCAGCCAGAAAAGCTACATTCAAATGGCTTTTGTTGCAAATGGGCTGCTTTTACATGCTGCCGTAGATTTGAATTCTGCATTTTCACAAACAAAAAAAGTGAGAATTCGTTGACTTCTTCAAGCGTATGCATATATAATACATGACGGATAGATGGGAATCATATATGATCATATGTTTCTTACGGTAGAGAATGTTAAGTTGCATCCATCAAAGCTACATTTGACTTTCTCTTTAGGAACCACTTTCTCATGTGTGCGAAGGTGACGCTTAATATTCTTTTTAAGTTGTTTACTGCCACAAATCTCACAGTTAATGTGCTGATGGCATGAATGGAGGTGAGCCTTTAGACACTGGTCGTTGGTAAAATATTTCATACATCCTGGTTCTGCACAGAACGCCTCCACCGTTTCCAACCTAACTGCAAAATTCAAAAGATAATACCATCAAAAAATGACTTAAAAATGAACAGCAAAAAATATATCAATAAGTTTTGCATCTAGGCGTGTTTGGAGGTCATTTTAAAAATGATTATGCCATTTTAAGTATCAAAGATAAGCTCTGTTAAAAAAAAAGGATATAGCAAAGAGTTTTAGGATACTTTTTAGATGTTTGATTGTATAGCAAATTCTGATTATTTTAGACATTACCACATAAAATGACCGAAATACAGATAATATTGAGAAAAAACGAACAACAGTCTTGTAAAATGGGAGTTAAGGTATCTAAAATTAGGTTAAAAAAATGGTAATCAGGTAACATTAATTTACGCTTTTGTGACAGCTTCTGTGGAACTGATTAACCAGTAAAATATTCGGATAACTAAATGCCCTTTCTGTTATCAAAACACAAAAACCGCTTACTGGGACTATAAAATCATTTTTAAAAACGCACATTCAAACTTTCTTACCATGAGATTCTTCATGCGTTCGTAACTTTGATGCATATTTGAAAACTTTTCCGCACCCAGGTTCTGTACAAGCATACTGCTTATCATCATCTTTCAACTCATCAGAGGTAGAGCTCGTGTCATCATGGATTTCCCTCGCATGTCTAGTCAGTTTACCTTCACTCGAAAATCTACTCTTGCAAGTTTCAACGGGGCAGTCAAAAAGTGTACCCTTGTGCTGAAGAAGATGTCGATTTAAGTGATCTTTCCTACGGTAACTTAAGTTGCAGTCGTCTATTGGACATGAAAAGGGCCTCTGCATCAAAATAAAACATCTTACAGATGAGATTTTTGATTTCCATGATGCTTAAGCTTTTACCTAATTCACTGACAAAAGAATCTTTGAACCTCATACTTCCATCTCGTGATTGAGGTTAACTTGATGGAGCTTCTCAGGAGGTCACCCGACCTGATACTAATCCAATCAAGGTCTCGCATTTTGGAGTTCTCTGTTTGGGATCCAATGCATCACGCAACAACATCCGTTTTCTTTAACAATATTTCAAAAAGGCTAAAATAACTTTTATACCCTGCACAATCATGGATGCTATGAAAGATTAATCACAAAGAATCGCATCAAAGAAAAATAACAAGTCTATACTCTACTCTAAAAAGAATACTTCTATAGGCCACCAACACCCAAAGTGTTATACAGTATGTTTCACACCTAGGAGTCCTTCCAAGGAAATAAAAGTGAATATGCGAACATCTCCTAGAATCCACACAGAATGTTAAACGTAAAAGACAAAAACAGTAAAAAAAAACTACAAAAAAATGAGCAACTAAGAATTCTTAAAGGTCCTAAGCTACAACAACCAAATGAAAACAATTGGCTAGTAACAGCGACAACATGAAAATCCGGAACTGGTTGCGATCAAACAGAAAACTTTTGTTCAAGCAACGAAACGGACTTACAAAAGAGCTGAACGTCTACTAAAACTAAATTGAGTTAATAACAAAATTATCAACAAAAATTACCTCAAAAGAATGGCTCAGCATATGCTGCTTCAAGTGGGCAGGTTTACTAAATGAAGCACCACATTCTTCACAAACAGTCACCTTACTTCCCTTTTCCTCGGCGTCTTCATTTTCCTTAACTTTATCCTAAAATTATTATCGCAAAATATAAATCCTCATATATCCACTAACACAAAATCATACAATATACACTCCCTACAACAACCACCTTCAACTTCAATCATTAAAAAACCATTATCTACATATAATTAAAGTTTGGAAAACAAAGTAAACTACTTTGGCTATGTTTGGCAATTAGGATCTTCTAGCTTTTAGAAAAAAGCTCTTATTAAAGAAAAAGTCTCGTTAGGTTACATGAGCTTAAAGCTTTTAGTTTGAACAAAAAGCTCTTAATCTAAAAGCTACATAAACAAGCTTTTAGCTAAACACCTAAATATATCTAAAAAGTCTAGGCTACCAGCTTCCGGCTACAGCTACCAGCTAGTTTTGCCAAACATACCCTTTAACAAAGAAATATAGATACAATATAGATAGATAGATATAAACCTGGTGATGAGATTGGATGTGAGAAGTGATGAGAGTTTTCTTGGAACGAACAATACCGCAATACTCGCAACTATAACGTCTTATGTCTCTAAATATTATTGGAATTCCTCCTGTTACCATCTTTCCTTCTTCTTCCATTTTTGTGTGTTTGAGAGAGAGAGAGATTGATCGATTTGTTTGTGTCAACGGCAGCTTTTGTGTCAAACTACAACTTTGCAATTGCAGCAGCAACAGCTAGGGTAAGTAAATCGTAAACTGTGTTTGGGCTATTTGGGAAGGTCGGCCCATTCTTATGTTAGGCTTCTTCTTTTTTAACGGCCTAAAGCCCAGAACTTTGCCGGGGTCCCAACTCCCAACTCCCAGTAATGAAAATTAAAAGTCACCGCTAGGCGCTAGCCAGCCTTGCACAAAAACTGGGTATTGCCCAACCTGATCCGGAACCAGTTTTTGGTCAATGGGACCAAAACCGGGTTTGACCATGCCCGAACCGGATACAAACCGGTTTTTGGTCAACGTTGACCGGTTTTTTTCAATTTTTTTTGACAAAAACCGAACCCGACCCGATTTCTACCCGATTTTGAACCCGAAACCCAAACCGGTTTTTCTCTACCAGGTTTTTTTTCGGGTTCGGGCTCAGTTTTTGGACCCGGGTTTGGCCTACCAGATTTTTTTGTGCAAGTCTACCACTAGCTCGTCTCAATCCAGCCATACGAAATCCAGTACCAGTTGCATCAAATATTCAAATCAAAGAAAAAACCCACAGAAACCAAATTAAGATTCAAATCTCTGCCTCGTGAGTAAAACTTGGATGTTTCACCAAGCAGACCATGGGTCATGGCAAGTTAGGCTTTATTTGATATAGGTATTAGGATGACATTGGATCTTGGGCATGAAATTTTGAGGAAATACTAATATTCGTATTGTTTTTAACAAGTTTGTGGAACCAATACGAGTTCATTAAACCGATAATTTAAAAAATATGGAGTTCATTAATCATATCATAATTTTAGCTTGTGACTCATGTCATAAATTAACAAAACCTTTTTACTAACTTAATGCTCAAAACTCTAAACTTTTTTTTTTCCATTAACCGAAAGATTTACTAAAACACCAACGAAGGTGTACATCCATGACTGAAATGTGTGGGTGGCCACTTGCGGATGGCAGGCATACCCAAAATAGATAACACATCTTTTTTCTTTTTTTTGTTAACGGCCAACGAATAATGCCCGGCTACTTGGGGTAACCTAATGGCGGAAGGCGACCCCATACGCCTACATACGCAAACGGCGTTGGGCAACTCAAGCCCACCGTGGCACCGTGTAGCTCCATTCCAGGAAAAACCCCATAAGGTCCCAGTCAAGGTTTGAACCCCGACTTTATGAGTAAAACCTGAATGTCTTACCACTCCATGTCTCCATCTGTGGCTCATTGGCCAAATAACACACATCTAAATCTTTTATTTCACAATTTAACAAGATCTTCGGAGTTTGGGTTGGGTTTAAGGTTTAGGTATAGTTATTATTTTTTGTTGTTAGAATTTCAGGTCCAGTTACGTCTCATCACTCATGCTTTTATGTTCGTCTACATATTTAAAAGAGTGTTTATTACCTAAACCATTATATTAATTTTTTTTCTTCTTCTTTCTTTTTAATATTGTTTTTTGGAATGTCACAAAAAAAATACTATTTCAATGACACCATATCTTTCATGTACAATTGCAATGGAAACACTAGCTACTTGCAAATTAATCATTTTTTCCATGATGGTATTACAAATATATTTTGTACAAAAATAAAGGGGAAATTTAAATAAGTATGAGTAGCATTTTGTGGAGTTAATTAAAAAATAAGATGACTACTTTAACTATTTGAGTTTTTAGTATCAAAATTTGCTAATTTTAAGTTTATCTGTCAGAACTCAACTATTCATGTCAGTTTTTATCTCTTTTCTTATTTTAATCAACTTTTCGTCTCAAATAGTTGAAGTATGTATGTTAATTAACCCGACAAAATAATACTACTTATATAAATTTCCCAAATAATATATAATTCTGGGAGTCTTTTTGACATTTTCACAACAAACATGTAACAGCCAACCACTTGAAAAGAATAACTTTACTAGTTACTTCAATTGAAGAAGAAAATATTTGTAAAAATGTAAAAGAAGAAGAAAAAAAAAATTACAAATTAATCAATGTTTGGGATTAAGATTCTAGGTATGTGACCATGATCAGAAAAGTCAATCTTGTTAACTCTAACACAACATAGAACATGCTCTGGTAGTTCTTCCTGATGTTGTGCCTACAATTAAAAAACACAAATTAGTTCATAGAAAATGATAGCATCCATTTTCCATATTTGCGCATAATTCAAAACCCGAAAATGCTTTACCTGAATGGTCAAACCAACATCGAGTATTCCGTGTTTCAATCGCTCCCGAAAAGCATCAAGTGCTTTCCGTGAAATGTAGCTGAATCGATGTATGTCAAGGTCTATCTCAAAATAGTTATGTCCCTGCATAAATGAAAAACGGGTCGATAAGGGTTGATGTTTTATAACTAATGGGTTAAACACATCAATGAAAAACATCTAAAAATGGAATGAATCAAACCGGTGGAAAGTCTTCAGTAGTGTATTTTTTTTAATGTACATAACCTTTTAGGCCGTCTTACCAATTAAAATTGGGTTATTACTGTAATCATATTTGATACGCTAACTATTTTTAATAAAGTCAGGAAATTTTGGATCAAAAAAAAATAATTCATTATGACATGTTACCCAATCTCACTGTTAGTACGGCATGAATTTTAGATGTATTAGATGCCAACTAGGGACAACCTGTAAGCTAAACTGAGAAAGATAGTAATGTACCAACCCGATAGAAAGCATGTTGAGGGCGTGTAAGCACCGGTTTGTCGTTATAAGCATTTAGAAGCCTTTTTTCGGCGGAACACAACTGAAGATCCTCAGGGTTAACTACACCGGCCAATAATTTGAGTCTTTCTCGATAAGGGACCAAAAATTCTTTTGCGAAACTCTTCACTACTTCCATGTCATCCATGACTAGTCTCTGTTAGATATATGATTTGAAACATTTAACCAAATGAAAAAGAATAGAGACTTATTAGAAGGGCATAACTTATTAGATCGTGTATATGTTACCTGAATGCTTTCTTGAAAATGTGGAGATACTTCCTTATCGAAAGTTTCAGACAATTTGAAATATAAAACTAGACTGATCCCTTCACCGTCGGTGTCACCAAGAAATAATGTAGCAGGATACGTTGGGAGCTGTCGTATGAATGCATTCATCTAATTAGTCGATGCCAAAATGATGCTTAGCAATTTAAAACGCTAGCTGAATCATTCGTGAACAAAATAATACCTGAACATTAACAATCAACAAAGAAGGTACTTTCTTATTCATATCAACACATGGAAGTTCAACGTGCTGAGCAATATGATCGATCTTTCTGGGGCACACAAACAAATCTATACCAATGGGAACATACGGGCTATAATCTGCAGCCGGTTCCTTTTGCTTATCTCTGCAGAATCAGTATCTGTTAGTTCTAGATTGTAGAATATCAAAAACTCGTACGGCGTACGCAAAGTGGAAATATGGACCCATCTACTTCTTTTCTATTTCTTCTTATATTAATCCTTGACCCGTGAAAGATATGAACATAACATGAATGATGAATTCAATCAGTCAGAAGTAAATAGGAGAAAAGAAATTGTATTTATAATTTCATACACACTACTAACTGATAGTAAATAAAAAACAAAAAAGCATAAACTTTTGGATACAAAGTGTTCTGGACCAACCCAACCCAACCCATAACAAAAATAATTACTTTGACCCCGACCTGTTTAAGCCCATTACCGAATCGGGCCATTAGTTAGTACCCTCTACTTAAGAAATACAGTACCAGATATCAGACATACCTGAAGAAATTTTCACCACGAAGCTTAAAAACCGAAGGCGAAACATGCGACCAACATCCCGGAGTCGGTTTATCGTAGATTGATCTAGGAATCACAAGTCCTGCCCGGGGGCGAAACAAGAATCTTTTTGACTCGCCTGGTAATATTTTCATCAATTTAGGCATTTAGCCATGCAAGATGCAACATTAATAATGATACAAGTATATCACAATATAACTATGGTGCATCAGATAATTTATTTGATGTGCAAATCCTCTCCCCATGAAAAAGGGCTAGCTTCACTTACAAGTTTCGGATTTTTCATCTCCACTTGAAGGTTTCTGGTTCACGGAAACGACTATAACGGTTTTTAGGCAAGAAAGATCATTTTCTAGAATACTGGTATCGAAAACCGAAGACCCCTTTGAATCTTTATATCCTTTTCTGATGCAAAACTTCTCATTTTCGGTTACATCAGATTTGTTATCCAAGAAACGAGGTGCGTTTTCATAATGAATCATAAGGTTATCAGCACACGGATCGTTTGCATTTCCTAAAGATGAAAACACGATCACAAAATTACCCGCAATAAAACCGAACCCCACCCGCCCTATAATTTGAGGCTTGTATATGATTCTTTGACTAATGTACGGATTACGGGTTAGTCCGCAATAGAACCAAACCCGCCTTATATCCGGATCGAACTGGCCCAATGAATATACGGACCGTGGTCCACGGTCCACGGTCCACATACTTGGCATTTCACGATTCACGAGTCGGGCCGGGTTGGGCCCATGATCACCCTAGTAAAAAGGTACGAAGACTTTAAAAACAATGGATCTAGATCAATGGTAAAAAAAATATATATGATACAAATCAAATTCTATTATAATCTTCAAATATCACAAACTTATAATGATTTTTTTTTATTTTAATAATGCATCAAATTAACAAACATTTATGCTCTTTAAACTAAGTACACTTCTTGGTATGCTTTATTTACACACGAAAAACAAAAACACAATCTGATTTTTCGACTCATATATGATTCACTTTTTTTGTATCTATAAACCTAATAACAAAAAAGTTGTGATCAATTAAAAAAATAAACATATTTGATTTAGTTTCTCTAATATTGACCATTAATATAAGAGAAAATGATGCATGCAACAATAACATCGGTCTGCTTATTCACATTTAAATTCGTCATGTGAGAAATAAAAAATAATAATTTAAAAGTGTGTGGCTTATTTTCCTACCTAAATAATCATTTCTACCTTAACGTTATTCTTGTAAAGTATATCTTTGTTTTTATAAAATGATGTGTATATATATATATAGGTTCTGGTTAAAATAAAACAAGTATTAAAGTAAAATAAATAAAACAAACATTTTCTTTTAACTGAAAATCATTGTGCATCATAAAAATTTTCGTGCATCAGTGTATATTAATCTTCGTGTATCAGCTTTATCATGATCCAATGATTAAGATTTTATTGTATTTGTTTTACTTTATTACTTATTTTATAATAACTAATCCCGATGTATATATTTACGTGTTATGATAGTTTTGTTTTCCATCTCGGAGGGACGTTAGATTAGATTGACTACATCTTTGAGATAAAGAAAAATAATTAAAAAAAAATAGGTTGGAATAAATATAAATTGGGTAGGTGGCGGGTTTAATGGGTTATTGAGGAAGGTACTCTGGGAGATGGGATAGTGATAACGTCATGCTTACCATCCTCTCTAATGATTAACTAATATACTTTTTTGGTGTAATTGCAAAGATGGCAATCTTCTCATCTTCTAGCTTTATGAAATGACTTTTATTTTATGGTTATTGATAATATTGAAACGTTTTAATTCAAACAAGGTATGTTATTTGGACATTTCCCCGGGAGACATTATGTTTGTGAATGACTTATAAAAATATTTTTTAATTTAAATTTATTAAGATAACTGTATTAGTAGAAATAACAAAACATGTATAACAATAATTATATAAACAAACGATAACGACATTCTTCTAAGAATGATATAATGTGTTACGAACATAATATGTAACATTATAGGAAAAAAGATGACAATGAAATATTATTAATATTAATTAATAACGACACTTTGATAACGATGATATAATGTTTTACAAATAGGTGATTTGCGCCGCCCGACGGGCAGCGTCGGTTTCTGGAAACGTATCCCATAATGGCTCTGGGGTTAAAAAAAATCACAAACTTTTTCAAAGGAACATGTAGTATTATTTTGGTTAAAAATACGACAAATGGTAAAAAAAAAAATTTTTGTCATGTGTCATTTAAAAAACAAAAATTAAAACTTTTTTGTGAAAGTGAAAGAGGTTTGTTTGGTGCTTCTAATTTAAAATAAAATCTTTAATATAAAAATGTCAGGGATCAAAACTTTTGTTGTCCAAAATCTAAAACGAAAATTTTAGTGTCAAAATGTAAAGGTTGGAAACCAAAGGATAAAAAAAAAGTTGGTGAAAAAAACACAGAAACGAAACAAAAACTTAAGTGTCAAAATGTAAAAGTTGGAAATCAAAAAATAAAGAAAAAAGTTTGTAGCGAAAAGATTAGAAAACAAACACTTTAATGTCAAAATGTAAAAGTTGGAAACTAAAGAATAAAACCTTGAGTTAAATGCAAGATTGGTCCATGTGGTTTGTATGTTTTTGCAATGAGGGTCCCTTTTTAAGTTCACTAGCAAAAGGGGTCCCCAAATCAAGAATTTGT
>JAOEHQ010028194.1:0-13582 GCA_025447715.1 Asclepias incarnata
GGGGTTCAAATGCACCCCCAATTTCAAAATTTTTTTAGAGGTTTAGTGTAAAATTGTAGGTTTTTTAGTGTAAAATTGTAGGTTTTTTTGCGTGTAAACCCCCAATTTTTTATATTCCAAAAATTCTGAACCCCCCAAAAAAAATTTATGGCTCCGCCACTGACATCTACAATGTGAATTTATCAAACTAAACTTGATGTAAAAATAAAAATAAAAATAAAAAATCCTTTTGCATCAAATATAGTTTTCATTCCAATGTATACACCACATATTTGTCGAAAGTTTGATTTCTACTACAATAGTTTACACAATTTAGTTTTGAATTTTATATCTTTAACCTTATAAATTATGTAGGTAAATTAAGGGCTAACTGATTGAAAATATATTGAATTTTCATCCATTTTTTATTGTATACATTCATCTTTCAGACATTTTATTGTATGTATTCGTCTTTCTATTTCATACTATTGTATGCACTAATAATTCAACCTTAGAAATTATCTATACTACTATATAAAATATTAACCTTCTTATTTTTTTTCCCCTCAAATTACAGATTTGAACTATCTAAAATACCTATCTCCTTTATTTGTTATTTTAAAATCTCCACTTAATATACATATAATATTCTTAGTGAACTTAATTTACAACACCTAACTCTTAACTCCTAAAATAACTACACTACCTCTTTTTACATCATTAACCTTTACATCAATAGCCACCACCACCACCTGTCGCCGCCACCACCACACCGCCACCACCACACCGCCACTACCACCATTGTCGTCGCTATCATCATCAGCGCCGCATCGTGCGAACATCCGTCTTGTTCAGAAGCGGAGGGAGCAGAGGGGCTGGGGGGTGCTCAGCCACCCCCAATAGGCCCAATAGCAATGGATTTTTAAAGTCCATGATCAAAAAAATATGTCTCAGCCCCCGCTAATACTAAACCTCAAAGATTCATTTATCAAGAATAAAAAAACAAAATCAAAAAAAAAAAACCCAAGAGATTCAAGGAACGACTGACGAGAATACAAGCAGGCATCTAGCAAAGCTTCACAAAGCAGTAACCACAATCTCGGTTCCCTTTCTCCTTCTCTGTTTTTTTTTTTCCCTTTAATTGATTATGTAAATGATATAGTGGTGGGATTAGGTTTAAAGTTGTAGTCGAATGAAAAGAACAAATAATTTAAGAAACCCATTGGAATCTTCTATTTCTATAATTTATCCTCATTAATCTGACTAAGACAGTGAGAGTGGCGGAAGAAGAAGAACAAAATTATAAATGGAGACATCATCACATCAGACATGGAGTTAATAAGTTAATTGATAGATAGTAAAAGTGAATTGTGAATAGGTAGTAAAGACTATGTATATTACAGTATATTATTGTAGAGTTACTTACTAGCTTGGCTGTCTTCAAATGAGAAATACCATATTATATATTTAAATATTTTGTTTATTGCTTCAAGTGGGTGAGTTAGATTTGTGTGGTATTAGATCATATATGGACATATATATATATATGTTAAAATCTGTTATTTATTTATTTAATATAAATTTGGAAGTTATAATTTTTATATGATATTATTAATGATATTGTGTTATAAAATTTTTATATTGATTGTTAATATGATGGTGCTTTTATGGTGTTAGGTTTTATCATGATCAAGAAAAGAACAATTGATCAATTTTTTAAGAGAAAGGAAGATGTTGTTCATGACCAACAACCACTACAAGACAGAGATGATGTTTTGGCAGATGATGTTGATGACTTACAACCAAAGTTACCTAATGATAATCTTGTGGACGAGTCTCCTAGAGTTGAACATGAAGAAATTGGTGTATCAAATTCAGTAAAGGTAAATCTTCATTCATTGATTAGAGATCTTGGGGCCCGACCTTCAATTTTGAGTTTTCCAAGTGAATAACGTGATGAGATCATACGAGCATATATTAAACTTGGACCTTATCAACTTTGTAAGTCAAAGTATCCTTTAAGTCCAACTGGTCCAAATGAGATCTTATCATCTTTATCCTTTCATAAGCTTGATGTTCAAAATATTAGGGGCCAAGGGTATGATGGAGCTAGTAATATGCGTGGAGAATGGAATGGGTTACAAGCTTTGGTAATGAAGGAATGCCCTTATGCTTACTATATACATTGTTTTGCTCATCAGTTGCAATTAGCTTTAGTTGCATCATCTAAAGGCGTGATTGAGGTGCATAAGTTTTTTAAGAACTTAAATTTCATTGTTAATGTTATTGGTTCTTCTAGCAAGCGTAAGGCCGAAATTGGTGAGGTTGAGACTGGAAAGGGAGCAAATCAAATCAAAAGTTTGCAAAGGCCCGGAGATACCAGATGGAGTTCACATTTTAGATCAATTTGTAGCTTGTTGAAATTGTTTGGTCCCGTAAGTGTGGTGTTAAGTGACATTGCTAGTGCCGGGTCTACAACTTCTCAAAAAGGTGATGCTTCATTTGCTCTTTCACACTTACTATCTTTTGATTTTGTTATTGTTATGCATTTGATGAAAGAGTTAATGGAGAAAACTGATAAGCTTTGTCATGCTTTTCAACAAAAGTCCCAAGATATTGTTAATGCATTGACATTGGTTTCCACTACAAAGAGATTGATTCAAAAGTTAAGAGATGAAGGGTGGCACACTCTTTTACAGGAAGTTGTTTCTGTTTGTGACATTAATGGCATTCCCATTCCTGGTATGAAGGATACTTACAGAGACATTGTTCGCTCTCGTCTTAAAAAAGACAATGTGACCGTTGAACATCATTATCGAGTTGATGTGTTCATTAATACAATTGATAGCCAGTTGCACGAGTTGAACTCTAGATTTAATGAGTCTGTGACAGAACTTCTTCAGCTTAGTACTTCTCTGGACCCAAGAAAGCCCTTCATTATTGATGATATTTGTAAATTGGTAAACAAGTACTATCCTTTGGACTTTACAGAGCAAGAGAAAATTCAGCTAAGATATGAGCTACAACATTATGAGCTAGATATTCGCCATCATCCGAAGCTGAAAAATGTTCGTACACTTTCAGAGTTGTGTAGAGGCTTGCAAGAAACTAGGAGGTATGAAAACTATGAGTTGGTGGATAGATTGATTCGTCTTATATTAACTCTCCTGGTGTCAACTGCAACTAGTGAAAGAGCCTTCTCTGCCATGAAAATTGTGAAAACAAGACTACGTAGCAGCATGAGTGATGACTTTCTTAAGATTTGTTTGATTCTTTACATCGAAAGAGAGATTGCTGATACCTTTTCTACAGATCAGTTAATAGATGATTTTGATTCTTTTAAAGGAAGACGTATCAAACTACGAACGCACAAGGTACAATTTATTATAGAAATTAATTTTTTTGTGTGATATTTTATCAAATATAACTTACGTGAGTCTCTTTTGTAACTGGTTTTGCTATCACGAGTAGGTTCCCTCATGAAAAGATGGATTGGATATCTTGGACATTCACAACTTTGAAGATTATTTTATGCAAAACTTACCTATATACTATCTTGTAAGTTTTACCTACTTATCTTGTAAGTTTTGTCTTTATAGTAATAATACATTATTATGTTGTTTGAATTAAAAAAAATTTTGTGAGTACTATTTAATATAATGTAAGCCCCCCTCAACTTGGCTCCGCCTCTGGCAGAGAATAATCTAAAGTTTCGTGTTATTGAATAAACTACCACATGTAGTTCGTATTTAATAAAGAACATGAAGTTCTTTGATGATCATTTGGACGGACGCAAAGTAAATAATTATAAGTTATTGATTACACTACCATATGTAGTTATTATTTGGTAAAGAACTCAAAGTTCTTGTATGATTCTTTAAACACATTCAAAGCAAAAATAACTATATATGTTATTGATTAAATTACCTCATGTAGTTCATAGCTAGTAAATAATCTCAAGTTATTTGCAATAATAATAGTTGTTTTGTACCCTCATATTTGTCACTATTACAATTCAAAAATTCCTAATGATTATTCGCAGAGAATCATAATTACAAGTTATTGTGCAATGGACTACAACTTTAGATTTTGTTGGATCAAAGTTTAGTTTGATTATCAATACCATATGATTATGTCGAAACATTGACATAAAATACTATGATGAATTGGCATATGGAAACTTCAAGTTTTGAAACACTTGAAATTTTCTTGAAGAACAAATGGTCAACAAATTGGTGTCATATTTGATATTTTTCATTTAAAACTTGAAACTTGGTATTACTATTTTATGTACATCTATCTTTTTATTAAATTACATGATGATACATAAATTGAATTTTTTAGAAAAAAAAGGTTTGTACTTATCATCTTTTACTTACGATAACTTGTATATTAAATTTTTATGCTATGCCAATTTCATCTTTGTTGATATATTGATTTTCTTTTATCATTGTTGATAATTTGGAATTTTAAGATGTGATTCATCTTACTCCATATAATCATTGAGAGTCTTTATAAAAGCTCAGTATAAGAGCATAGTAATGACAAAACTTATAAGAAATATTTGATAATTACAAACGTGTGATTCTTCTCAAAATCTCACTAAATTTAGTTACACCTGAAGTTGCAAAAATGTAAAGTTTAAGCAAGTACAATCTCATATTTACCGCAGTAGCCACTTTTATTAAACTCGCACATCGGCATTTATTCAATTCCTTTATACAAATGCTGCATATGTTTATAATGATCAACCGATCACACGGTCATGAACATGAGAAGTTCACTTATCATAGTTTTTCTATTATGAACACAAGTAGTGACCAAATTATTAGTGACTAAAGAAAAATGACTATCTATTGGCCTTATTGAACCTCATACAATTCATTTATATGTCGCTATTTCACTTCAAAGTGATTTATATATGTTTTTCAAGATTGTCATATTATTGACATTTTGAAGGATCCTAAATAGCTATTTTGAAAGCTAATATAATATGATTAAGATGAACAATGTTTATAATTCAATAGTGCACTCTTTTTTTTTTTTTTATGGTATCATCGTTGTATATGAATTATACAATGCATAATGCACTTGAATCACATATGGTCATAACTAGAAGTTTATGAACCATGATTATGTTATTATTATTTGGCATGACCGGTTAGACCATCCCGGTTCTATATATGATGCAAAATAATCCGCATATTCTTTAAAATAATGAGTTTACATGAGCTTATATGCTCTCAGAAAATAACAATATACATCTAATTCCATTTAGTTATTTTAAATCGATGCATCGTCTAAATGGTCATATATCATCTATATTGCAAATTGAAGTTTGCATCATTAGTGGCTTAGCTAATAAGATTACGAGTATTCGTAAATGATGTTGAATATAATTGCTATATTTTTGAGGTTATTGCAAATTAAATGATTATGAGAGCAAAACTCCAAATTAAATGTTTGGGCAAAGTCATTATACAACATGAACTTGCATTATGCCAACAATATATCATACTTCCTCCCCATTATAATTCGTTTTGTTCAAAAACCAAACATCTTGGATATGAGATATATCCTTGTGTATACATCTAGTATCCTTTCACAATGCAAAAAGATATATTTGAAAAGTGGATAATTCATTTAGGGGGAGAGAAGAAACAACTTAGAATGATTATTACTGAGCTTAGTAATGAATATGAGCTTGAAGTTCAGACGGTGATTCATATACCCAGATTATGAAATATAAGAATTATAAAAATTCTTTTTATAAAAATTAAAACGAAGGGAATAAGTAATATGCTTTTAGTAACATGTAAGTTAGGTCTTTCAAGGTAAAATTATGAAATAAATTTATATTTCCGGTTCTTCGGCTATTTTAAACACACACAAATAAACTCTTATTTATCTTTAAAAACACCTAACATACATGCTATTAGAAGCATATTGATTATTACTTAAAATGAATACAATAAATATGTGATATTAAAAAAAAAACGCAACAACATGTGAGCATTTCCATGTCGTTGTACAACAAAATCTCTAAATATAAATGCATTTGCTGATTGTAACATATTGAAATCCCATTTTGTTTATGTTTATCCTAAATAATTTAGGATTTTTGGGAATTTTTTTTTTAAAAGATGTGAATTAATCGTAAATATCGGGAGGTCTAACATATATTGTCTTAATTGGATCCGTGTTAAAAAGCTTCATCGCAGAATAGATCACTAATTTAAATCCCTTCGATGAAAGAGAAAACTCACCTAAAAATTAAATATATCATCCATAAATATGCATAAAATAAGACTTAAACGTTCTTCGTTGCCATTATATAATTTGGTGATGGTGTTTTGGGAATTTATAGAACAACCAAAAAAGGCTTCTCCACAAGACTACAAACTCATCTCATATCTCACACAAACTGTAAACATCGTAGTAAAAAATAACACATGGAATCTGAAGGTATATGGTCACACTCTTTGTTCTGTTTTTCTTATTTAAAATAGTAAAAATCAATTATCTTTTTTTATTTTTATAATTATAATAAAATATTCAATTGAATTTGATGTTTATTTTAGGGCAACAACAAAACACTTCCAACAATCCATCATCTATGATCGCAGCTGTTCTATCCAAAAGAGCCAAACATCATGAAGATCTTCGAGCCATTGAAAAACAGGTTCCTTGAAAGTTTTCTTGATAAATTTAATTACAATATTTAATTTCTTTTAAAGTTTTGATATATATATATATTTATATTTTTAAATCTGGGTGTCAAGAAATTTGATAGCTTTTTGATCAATGATACAAATGTAAGCGTTTTTACCCTAACTTTCTAAAAATGGAAAATTTCAAGATTTTTTGGATCAGTGGAAAAATATTCATAATTTCTCATCTGGGTGTGTTTCATTAGTCTTTTAAGTAAGAAAAGTTTCAAGCTTTTTTGATATATAAAGGACTAGTCAATATTTTTTACAATTTCACCTTTGGGTGTGCGTTTGCAAGATTAGGGAAAGTTTCAAGATTTGGTTAAGGAGATGATAATGTGAGTGTTGTTCATGGATTTCACGGTTAGGGCTCACTTCCTGAAAGTCCCATTGATCAAAGGATTTGATTTAGACTCGAGTTGTCGTTTGCAACATTGGACTTTTTTTTGACTTTTTTTTTTTGTCTGGCCACTTTTAAATTTTGATAGCCACTTTTATCGACAATTTCACCATGTTTGATAACTACTTTTGTAAGTTTGTTGACAACTTCACCATGTTTGAAAGTTTGACAACCACTTTTCTTGTGAAAACCGATGTCCATTAATCATCATAAGAGGTATACACGTAGAAAATATATGTAAAACATACAAACCATGAATATATTGCTATTATTTATTTTTTTAAAAATAAATTCCTTTATAATTTATGGTCCCCGATATATCACCGATATATCGCCGCTACGACCGATATATCGCTTCAAGGGGGTCAACCGATAACATACCGAGAACCGATATTTACAACCTTGGTGGAGTGTTAAATGGCGTATTGTAGGTAGGAGTGCCGACATGGCAAGTTGTCGTAGTACTAGTGTATGAGTGAATCTATATTGAATGTTATACCCCAATGGCTCAATATACGTAGAGAAAAAAATGATTACAGTTGTTGAATTGTCGGAGTCTAGTTGTTCATGAATTTAAGTTACGGATCAAATAATGTTGGGCATAATAATGACGTTACGCAGTGACAAGTTCCTTACATGGTAGTATTTAAGGGAACATATTGAGGTATTTCTTACTTGAATCATATGATACTCTTCGAATAATTATTTCAAAGCAGGGTCTAATGGAACATATTTGACTATGCCGGTATTTATGGTTTATATATTTTGAAACTTTAGGTCAAATTAAGCTCCGTGTTGTCAATTTATTCTAATGATAACGTAACAAAAATGATCAGTTCTTGCTTTGAGCAACTTTTTTTTTGATGATAAATGCTTACAAGAGTTTATATCATCTGCCATTGCCTATCAAACGTTGAGATTTTTATAAATATTAAGATAACATAAGAGCCTAACGGTTGAAGTTATTTGCAGGTTTATGACATGGAGACGGCTTATTTACAGGATTCAAGCCAAATTGGAAATGTATTAAAAGGTTATGAAGGGTTTCTGTCAGCATCTAAGAGCACTTCACTGTAAATCCCAATATCTCGTGTTTACTTTTATATGATGCATCGCTGTATCCTTTACCATATTAATACTCCACGTGCCCCATGAAAATTGCACAAAAACAAACTAAGGAATTATGGATCCATCTCAAGACATTCAATTTATTTGGGATAACGGTAGTGGAAATCAGTAATTAACTTGGAAAGATAGCAGAAAAAGTGAATGTTGCAAATTTTGTGATATTCATGGGACGTTAAGGAGTGAGCAGTAAAGTATTTGACTTGAGCTGTGTGTCGTGATTGCAGCTACAAGCGAAGTAGGAAATTTCAGCCGGAAGATAGGCTCTTTTCACTATCTTCAGTCACCTCACCAGCAGTATGTTTTGTATTTCTTATATATTAAGTATTGTTTGTTGGTAGTAATTGCATGTTGGCCCTGAATCTGTATTTCTTTGTCCAAGTAGAGGCGGCAATATAGCCTAATTTTGCGAATACCAGCTAATTTGGTTATATGTTGTTGACAATGGTCAAATGGTATGAGACAGGTCAGAACACTAGGCTCTTCAAAGGTTTTGTAACTCTCCTTAAGCTTTTTCAAATGCTTGCAACATTTTAAATTTTATTAAAAAAAATGGCTCATTACTTTGATAAACCGGTTCTGTAATCATTTTAGTACCTTAGGTTGTGTTTAGTTTAGTTATAGAAAACTTTTTCTAATTCTCTTTTTTTTTAATTCTCAAGAAGATGGATGCGGTTTTTTATCTTTAGAAAACCCTTGAAAAATTTGATAACGCGTTTAGTTGTCAAGTGTAAAAAACAAGGAGTTTTCCATTCTAAAATGGAAAATAGTTAAAAAATTATAAAAATGAGTTTTCCAACCTGTAGTTATAAATTAGAAAAATGAGTTTTATGTTTTCAAGAAAATATATTTTTGGAAAAGTCACCTTTGAACACGTTTTCTATTTAGCATGTATCCCTTGAAATTTTTTCTAGAAAACACTCCTAGTTTTCTACAACTAAATGCACCCATTTCTTTGAGATTAGAAAAGTTGTCAAGAAAGTGTTGATGAGTCAATCCAAACCATTTCACCCGTTCTGAAAATATACCTAATTCTGACTTGTTACACAACCCGCCCGACATATCCATTTGACCATTTTTGACACCCCAGTCTTTTTTTTTTCCCGTAAACTTTAATCAAGAAGTCGCTACATTGTTTTAAAAGAACTTTTTATGTTGCTTCTCAGGCTGAAGAACATGCTGCAATGGGAGCTGCATCTGGGATGGGCCCGTAAGCACTTTCTTCTTTTTAAATTGTTTAATCTGGTCTGCTACATAAAGCTTTACACAGTGCTGAATTTTGTTTACATTTTTATTTGGTTAGGGGAAAACCGAAGAAGGGTAGGCCTGGACCGAGGGATGTGAGAAGAATCAGGCAATACAGTGAACCTGACTTTGACTATGAAGATGATCCAGATTTGATATAAAATATTTTATATCAAGGCTTAGAGTTAGTTATGCTACCAAAAAGATTACAGATATAAAGAAAAATTGGTGTTGCAAATAGATTGTGGGGGAACTACTTGCAATTAATAGTCAAAGATTTCTGTTTCCTGATGTATATATATGCATATTGGTGAATCTTTATGGATTTAGGCTTTAGGATACCTTCATGTGTTCTGTTAAACTAAGAGCATTCATGGGTGCAAGCCAATAAGAGAATGGCTTGGTGGTTCACATTGTTACTTGACCCATGTAGTTTTGGTCTTTGGGGCTAAGCTGCCTGTGATTGAGCCATAGCTCATTCGTTTCTTGATCCCTGGCTTGGTGGTTCACATTGTTGGGAGCTACTGAGCATATACCCGATTTGGACAAAACCTACAAGACGCTTGTGGACCTACATAATCTGTTTAGAGGTCAAGTAACAATTAATCTTAACTGGAATCACCTGGCCCATAAGCTTATTGATTGTCCTACGATTACTATACATCATCAAATTGCATCTGGTTAGGGGTTGCTCAATACCATTAACCCTTTGTTATGTCTACTGGCTCATTGATGTATACCCTTTCCGTCTCAATACAAATGTCGGCGATTAAAAAAACACAGTTATAGGAGTCGTATCATTGCACTAAAGTGTTCACAACTTTACACTTGCTTTTTGCGTAGACTTTTAGGAATCAGTTTTGTGAAAACAAGTATCAAGGATATAACTCTAAACTTGATATTTTACTTTTGAAGGAGAGCATTTATTTTTGGACGGAAAGAGTATTTCCTTGACCAATATCGTGCATATTGCTTAGTTTACCCTACTGGTTAGTTTTGGTTATATCCGAATGTACATTCAACGATCATCATGTTTTCATGATCGACAAATGTATCCGATCTTAGTAACCGATCATATGATTGAGTGTTTGTGACTTGCAAAATCATGTTTGAAAGTTTTAGTGCAGTTGTCAATAAGTTATTAGGGATCTATATTGGGAAATTTGTTAAAATATACACACAAAAAAAGGGACATTCTCATCGACAAACTATTTCCATCCATAGAAATGGAAAGTCATGAAAACCTTCTATTGATCAAAAGATTCCATGAAAATACTCGTTTTGACCCATATACAGTACTCACTCGGTTTGCGACATGATAGAGACCGTCTTCTGACCTCAAAACCTAAATTCTAGTTTCCATAAGAGTGGTTGCTATGATGAACATATTTGATGTCTATCACCCTTCACCATGTCGGGTTTCGACATGGTGGCTCATTAGTAGTGGCTCGAGGGTAAGACAAATAAAGCAATGGCTTAAGGTCCCAAAATTTTGAAGGCCCCAAATTTATATATTTACACATGTGCTATTCTTTTCATGCCCATTTTCGAACAATGGTTACAAAATTCCATATAATTTATAAATACTTTATTATTAATTCCAAGTTGATCGTTGTATGAAATAATGTTCTAAACAAGTTACTAAAGTTAGGTTTTGGTCCATTGAGTGATCTAATGATTGAATCAACAAGTCGATTTGATAATATGGTTAACATGCTACATATGAACACGGATCATGTGTTAGTTACAGGGTAAATTCCTTAGAATTTCTAAATGAGTCACCAAAAGTTAATGTTTTGTCTCATTTAAGTCTTCGACTTGACAGCTTCAGGTCATCCAATGCCTCAAACGTGACAAATTTTAAAGGAGTAACTTTTAAAAGTACAATGACTAATGTGAAACAAATGCTAAAATATGCATATATTATATGGTATTTGCCCATATGTTATACCAATTAGTTAGAGTCTTTATCTTTAATAAAGGACTTCAAGTTTCAATTAAGGCAATCAATTTTAAGCCATTTTCTAGAGGAAAAGAAATGGCTTTGTTTTGCTAACGACATATTAATATGAGATGCTTTCATACTTGACATTTTGTTTATTAATCCATTTGTTTTTATAGATAAAAGTAGTGATGTATGTATTGTGACCTTTAACTTGTTCTTTCAAACTGATTATAAAGATTCAATTAAGAACTTTGTATATAAAAAAGGTAGAAATAAATTTAGGCGAAAAGACCCCTCTTTAAAAGTTTGTTTTAGGCCACCAAACGACTTGAGCCGCCACTATGGCTCGCCTCCAAACGACTTGAGCCGCCACTATGGCTCAACACACTGCTCAAGTGTGTTATTCATTATGCAGTGAAACACCGTGTGTGAATGTGTACAATATGTCTTTATATATATATATATATATATATTTTCTTTTCTTTTTTTAATTTTTAAATATTAAATATATACATGATTTTGGTTCAGGGTAGGTCGAAATTTTTTTAAAAACAAACAAGTGACAAAATAGTATTTTGGTTGAGGCAATATTTACTTATATAAAAAAAAAGATAAAAATACACTATTGTTAATTTTTTTAAAAATTGAATGGGCTATGACCAACCCTACCCTCTACATAGCTTCGTCCTTCAATATATAGGTGATGATTTCCGATATAAAAGTAGTTTAGTGAGAATTTCATGACACTAATGTAACAAATTTTGTGAATATGATTCCAATATGGTTGATATTACCACAACCTTAAATAGCATAAAATAATAATTTTACTCCTTTAATTTTCAGTTTTTTGTTTTTTTAATCTTTTAAGTTTGTATTGTCTCGATGGTTAATAATTCAAACTTTTTAAAGTTAGATAATTAAACTAGATAATTTTTAAAGTTAAATTCTTTGTAAAGGGACGTAGGTTCGATCATTCCATAGTACATCTTGTGATGGCCACCGCCAACTAGCGATCCTATGGGTGCACATGCGTAAAAGGGTTACCATAATATTTCCCGGGTTAGATCGAAATGATCGACATCGTACATGTGTCTCACGGGGGAAATTGTTTCAAGTGGATGCTGTGATTGCGAGTTCCGAGCATGGTGCTAATGCGGTACACTGGGTTAAGGTGTTCCCGCCTACATATACTTTTACCACAAGGGTAGATTAGGCGGAAAAAAACTTAGGCCTATTTGTTTAACACCTATTGGGCTTAATAGACTAATACTTAATCCATTAAGTTAATTAAAAATGTTTGTTTAGGACTTAATGGGTTCAATTATAAATTTAATGCAAATATTATTTATTCATTTAGTGCATTATGTTCATTTTGCATTAAAAAAACAAACGGGCTCTTAGGCTAAGAGGAGTGGGGCGACTGCCCTTCCATGTTGCTACCAAGTTGCCTGCTACACAACCCCTCTAGGCGACTTGGGGAGAGGGAGGTAGGCGTCCATTTGAGGTGGGTTCTTGCTTGCACTTTTTCTATTTTCAGAGTCCAACATGTTTGAAGTCTTGCCACTTTTTCTTTAATTTGATAACAAAAAAAATATATATAAATAAAAATAATCATTAGTCTTGTCACATATCAGAAGTCCTCCACATAAGGAAGTTACCCCCTTCATTTTGGAGTAGAAATTTGGGGTGTGATATGACGTCACATGACGCAAATCCTTTCCTTGTGAGGTTGCTTCACTCCTCTTAGGGTGTGTTTGGTTGGAAGGAATTCATGGGAATTCATTGGAATTGGAATTTGAATTCCATTCATTCTTATGTCTGGTTGGATATTTGATGGAATTGGAATTCAAAACATTCCACCAAATTCCTTAATACATGGAATTTGAGATTCCTTCATATATGCAAAGGAAAGTTTTGAATTCCATTGGAATTCATATACTTGACTAAAATATCCTTCCTTATTATTATTATTATTATTGTTATATTATTATTATTATTAATTTTATTAAATAATTTTATTTTATTTTATTTTAATATTTTTATTTAATTATTATTATATAATAATAATTATTATTTTATTATAATGATTAAAAATTTTATTTTTTTACTATTATTTTTATTACTTTTTTATTAATGTTATTATTTTTATTATTATTTAGTAAATATATTATTATTATT
>JAOEHQ010028205.1:0-13582 GCA_025447715.1 Asclepias incarnata
GTTGAAACTAATGATTTATGGAGGAGAGAGAAAAATGAGGGAAAATGTGTGGCTGAGATTTGTCCCTTGGTTTCCAAAAAAAATTAAGGATGCATTTGAACAAACCTCTATTATCTAATATTATTTTATTATTTTTAGTACATTATCTATTTCATAGTTGGTCGACCTTATATATATATATATACATATATATATAATGTGATTCACATTAATTAAATAATTTTACCAATATTGCATAGTTAATCTAAACTTATAATTTAGTCACATGTTTAATAACTTAACTAGATTTAGTTCCGTATCAAATACACGGGAAGTTAACGATATTTTTAAAATAAAATGAATTATTAAATAAATGCAAATAAAAAATCTTATAAAGTCAAATTTAAAAATATAAGAAAAAACAAACTGTTAATTTGATATTTACCAAAAAATGAATTTTTTGATATATTTTTAATATACCGATAAATATAGATTTTATTTTTTAGGATGTGGATATAAATTATTATGTGGATTGGATTACCATCATCAATTGAAAAATAGATAATTTTTAGATTTTTTGTGGATATATGTTTTTAATAATTTATTTATTAATAATCATGAAAAGCTAAAAAGTGTTAATTATATTTAAATTTATTATTTTTTAAGATTTATTTATTTATGAAAAGCTAAAAAGTGAAAATTAGTGATGAAAAACAAAAAAAATGTAAATTAATGAAACTTTTTCTATAATTATCTAAACTTTTTTATAAAAATTCTAGCCCCTCTTATTTTTGGAAATGTTGAAAAAAAAGGAGATGCGAAAATAAGAAATTGCTCTTCATTATTTTATTTTGTCAGCCACCCTCTTTTTCTCTCACAAATACACACACGAACCACAAAACGCTCTCAAAAAAATCCCCCACCACCACCAACACCACAACCATCAACACGCGGGTAGCTGACGCCCTGTAAATTATATCCGTCAACGCGCGGGTATCATGCTCGTTAATAATTAAAAATTTTGTGTGCCCATATTTTCTAATTTATAATTATATTAGCAAAAGTAAAAATTGAAAGCAAAAGTCAATTTGAAGAAATCGAGAGCTTTGATTGGTCGATAAGTCATTAGAACAACTGTCTTTTAGTATATAAGAAGATTTAGAGAAATTGAAAGTTGTGATTGGTCAATTGAGATGGTCAATTGTCTTTTAATATATATTAAAATAAGATAAAGATTACGGGTATTTTAAATTCTTATTGGTGAAAGAGGAGGATAAATGCTTAGTATTATAGATAAATATCAAATATAATGGTAGGAATATCATTTCCTATTAAATTGAGACAACTTAAAGTGATGAGGTTGACAATAATTTTGTAACGGAAGTATTAATATATACTAGACGAATGTCCGCGCGATGCAGCGGTGATGGTGGTGGTGGCGTTGGTAGCCGTGGTGTGGTGGTGGAGCGGCGACGGGTGGTGGTGGTAGCGGCGGCAGCGGCGGCGAGTAGTGTAGGCTATTGATTTAAATGTTGTTGATGTAAAAGGGTAGTGTAGTTATTTTAGGAGTTAAGGTGTTGATGTTTAAAATAATTTCATTAAGGGTATTATAGATATATCAAGTGGAGATTTTGATATAACAAGTAAAAGAGAAGGGTATTTTAGGTAATTCAAAGTTGTAATTTGAAAATGGGAGGGAAGTTGATGCTTTATATAGTAGTATAAATATAAATATCCTCTATATATATAGAATGTGTTCAGATTGCGAAGTGGTATAGTATTAATACTCCTCTTCATATAGGTTTGTGAACAAGTGAAGTCCATCTATCATTTAACAAAAATGAATCATGTTTTGCTTAGAACATTTCTACCATTGTTGTTCTTGGTCATATGTACCCGTAAGTGCCTAAATTTAACAAATAATTTGGTTAATAATTTTATGTTATAACTACTAAATATTGTATTTATATATAAATATTTTTATTATTATTATAAATGACAGGAGGAGAAAATAAGATGGATCCAAATAAGATGTGCGATCATCTAACCCATGATGAGAGTTGCAAAAATGAGAAATGTCATAGTGATTGCATAGGAGCTGGCTATGAAGATGGTTATTGCATGCTCATTCCTGGTCCTCCTGATGATCCTTTTGCGTTGACATATTGCTTTTGTCATAATAAACCTTGTTAAATTGGTTATTCCCCCAATTAAACATAATATATCTTGTTTAAAGAAACCCATTAATACAAGTTATTTTCTTGATTATTTGTGTTAGTTTTTTAAGAATGGGAAGCATCAAGTGTTTTATGGTTATGGTCCTTATGGACGCAAAGTCAAGTTCGGCTCAGCTCGACAATTTTAAAAGGGTGTTTGTGATTGTGTTCTGATTATCTTGTTTGCATAATGCAAATAATAAAAAAAAGTGTTTCGCAAAATAATTGATTATTTTAAAGTTTTCACGGAGATCAAACACAGTTTTGGAAAAGCATGAGGACATGCTTTTTCAACAAGCGGATTTTAGACGCATAATCTATCTTACAAACGCAATCTCAAACACCCCTTAAATAGCCTTTTTGATTTGGATTTTTTTAATAAAGTTTATGATTAACAACCAAATTTATGATACATTTTTGCAAGGATCTATCAAAATAATTAAACAAATATACACAGCAGCAAATCATAGATTGCTCAGGCTAAAATTTCTCCATTAATCCCATGTCACTGTTGGGGCTTTCATACTACTTGAAAGCCATAGAAAACTAAAAAATGATCAGTAACAAATGCTTCTAAAATAGGTGAAAATAGATATAATAACTTCCATCTCTGTCATGGTTTAGACACAATAATGTTTTAGGTAAAAATAGGTCTAATAATTTTTTCAACTAAAAAATGATAAGTAACAAATGCTTCTAAAATGTTATTCTAATAATAAAATTATGGCATCCACTAAAATGAGAAGCTCATAAGGCCTCTCCCTATCATGCTGTCATTTTCTACTCATCTTCACTGTCACATCAGCTTTTTCTCTCTAAGACACACTCAAGAACAACCTCCTTCCTACCATACCCCCATCTTCACCACATCCTCAATTAAAAAACATTAAATCATACACACATACATTTAAATGGGCCCTCCAAAACTTCATCCAACCGTTTCATTTTTACACCGAGCAAAGATGACGACGAGGCACGCCGAGGCGGTGCCTATGACGGCGTACACGCCGAGTATAATGCCGTAGCCATGCCGACTCCATAGGGAGCGGCCTAAGAGATACATAGCCAAGATATAGTGAAATTGACAAAATTATTAGGCTTTATCAAACCTAAACCTTTTTTTTAAATCTTTCTCATTGACACATCAACACTACATAATCTCTTTGAAATACCATTACCAACCATACATATTTCTCACTTGTTCATCAAATATTTTATAATATACTAAATGACAAAACAAAGCTTATTTTATAAGCTAAAATGTTGTTTAGCCCACCCTACTTTTTTCTCACAATAAATTTGTTATTTGATGCCAACCTATTTTCTGAAAAAATGCTTAAATGGGAGAGGCCTTACGCATTACCCAATCCAAATCTCTATTTGTCACATCTTTCTCACTGTAACATCAGCACTACATCACTTCTTTCTCAAAAAAAAAATACCACCACCACTTATACATTTTTCTTACATTTTCTTCAAATATTTCATTATATTCTAAAAAAACAAATCTTTCACAAAATAATTTTAATACGCAAATGATAACTTAATATGATAACTTAATAATAATTTTAATACGCACAGGTATCATGCTAGTTAATAATTAAAGTTTTTGTAGGCCCATATTTTCTAATTTATAATTAAAATAGCAAAAATCAATTTGAAGAAATCGAGAGCTGTGATTGGTCGTTAAGTCATTAGAACAATTGTCTTTTAGTATATAAGAAGATTTAGAGAAATTAAAAGTTGTAATTGGTTAATTGAGATGATCAGTTGTCTTTTAATATATATTAAAATAAGATAAAAATTACGGGTATTACAAATTCTTATTAGTGAGAGAGGATGATAAATGCTTAGTATTATAGATAAGTATCAAATATAATAGTAGGAATATCATTTCCTATTAAATTGATACAACTTAAAGTGATAAGGTTGACAATAATTTTGTAACGGAAGTATTAATATATACTAGACGAATGCCCATGCGATGCGGCGGTGATGGTAGTGGCGGTGGCGTTGGTAGCGGCGATGTGGTGGTGGTGGCGGCGACGGGTGGTGGTGGCAACTGCTGGTGGCAGTGACGACGACGAGTAGTGTAGGCTATTGATGTAAAAGGGTAGTGTAGTTATTTTAGGAGTTAACTGGTTGATGTTGTAAATTAATTTCATTAAGCGTATTATAGGTATATCAAGTGGAGATTTTTAAATAACAAGTAAAAGAGAGGGATATTTTAGATAGTTCAAAGTTGTAATTTGAGAAAGTGAGAGGGGGTTAATGCTTTATACAGTAGTATAGATATCCTCTATATATAGAATGAATTCAAATTGCGAATTGGTATAGAATTAATACTCCTCTTTATATAGGTTTGTTAACAAGTGAAGTCCATTTTTTTCCATTTAACAAAAATGAATCATGTTTTGCTTAAAACATTTCTACCATTGTTGTTCTTGGTCATATGTACCCGTAAGTGCCTAAATTTAACAAATAATTTGGTTAATAATTTTATGTTATAACTACTAAATATTGTATTTATATATATATATATATTTTATTATTATTATAAATGACAGGAGGAGAAAATAAGATGAATTCGAATAAGGTGTGCGAGCATGTGCAATACCGTGATGAGAAATGCAAAGATGACAAATGTCATAGTGATTGCATAGGAGCTGGCTACGAAGATGGTTATTGCAAACTCAGTGTTGATCCTCCTTTTGCGTTCACATTTTGCATTTGTCCATATACATGTTAAATTGGTTATTCCCTCCAATTAAACATAATATATCTTGTTTAAAGAAACCCATTAATACAAGTTATTTTCTTGATTATTGTGTTGTTTTTTAAGAATGGAAAGCATCAAGTGTTTTATGGTTATGGATGCAAAGTCAAGTTCGGCTCAGCTCGACAATTTGACAATTTTAATAGGGTGTTTGTGATTGCTTTCTGATAATTTCGTTAGCATAATGCAAATAATGAAAAAAAAAGTGTTTGACAAATAATTTATTATTTTAAAGTTTTCATGGAGATAAAACACAGTTTTGGAAAAACATGTGAGAACATGCTTTTTCAATACGCAGATTTTTAACGCATAATTTATCTTACAAACGCAATCTCAAACACCCTTTATATAGCCTTTTTGATTTTAAACGCAATGTAAAAAATGATAAGTAACAAATGTTTCTAATATGTTATTCTAATAATAAAATTATGGAAACCCATTTATACAAGTTATTTTCTTGATTATTGTGTTAGTTTTTTAAGAATGGGAAGCATCAAGTGTTTTATGGTAATGGTCCTTATGGACGCAAAGTCAAGTTCGGCTCAGGTCGACAATTTTAAGAGGGTGTTTGTGATTGTGTTCTGATTATTTCGTTTGTATAATGCAAATAATGAAAAGAAAGTGTTTGACAAAATAATCGATTATTATAAAGTTTTCATGAAGATAAAACACAGTTTTGAAAAAATGCATATAAGGATATGCTTTTTCAAGACGCAGATTTTAAACGCATAATATATCTTACAAACGCATTCTCAAACACCCCATATATAGCCTTTTTGATTTGGATTTTTTTTTAATAAAGTTTATAGTTTTAACAACCAGATTTATGATACATTTTGCAAGGATCTAACAAAATGATTAAACAAATATACACAGCAGCAAATCATAGATTACTCAGGCTAAAGTTTCTCCATTGATCCCATGTTACTGTTGGTCTGTTGGTGCTTTCATATGACTTGAAAGCCATATAAAACTTAAAAATGATAAGTAACAAATGCTTCTAAAATAGGTGAAAATAGATCTAATAACTTCCATCTCTGTCATGGTTTAGACACAATAAAAGAATCATGTTTTAGGTGAAAATAGGTCTAATAATTTATTTTTTTTAAAATGATAAGTAACAAATGCTTCTAAAATGTTATTCTAATAATAAAATTATGGCCACTAAAATGAGAAGCCCTAATAGATAAAAATAAAAAATTAAATTAAATTATACATACCCAAGATACAATGAAACTAACAAAATTTTTAGGCAACCTAAACAATTTTTTTTTAAATCTTTCTCATTATCACATCAACGTTACATAATCTCTATGAAATACCATTACCAACCATACCTATTTCTTATTTTTTGGTCAAATATTTTATAAGTTGAAGCTTTTTTTATAAGTTAGAAATGTTGTTTAGCCCACCCCACCTTTTTCTCATATTTTCTCACAATAAATTTTGTTATTTGATTTTTTTGAGAAAACATTTGAGAAATTTTTGATGCCAACCTATTTTGTGAGAAAGTGCCCTGAAAATTTACTCGTTATCCAATTCAAATCTATTTGTCACCTCTTTCTCACTGTAACATCAGAACTACATCACCTCTTTTTCTTATGTTTCTCAAAAAAAAATACCATTACCAATCATATATTTTTCTCACATTTTCTTCAAATATTTCATTATATATTAAAAAAACAAATATTGCACAAAATAATTTTTATACACAAATGATAACTTAATATGATTTATCATCTAAGGTGGCAGGCAGACAATAACCAAACTTTTACTCATTTTTTTACGACATAATTTAATATGGTCTTTTTTCTATCGATTAAAACCCCACCCTTGCTTTTTCCCCTTTTCTTTCTCACCACGACGCATTCTCGGAAACCACTTCCAGAATTTTTTTCATGTCAACCATGTTCTTCAGAAAACACTTGAGAAAACGCGAGAACACATAGTGTTGGAAGAGACCTGACAAGTCCCCCAAATAACCGAAAAGGCATCATAAGATCTTAATAAATTCTTGCTTTGATAAAAGTACTCAATGAATTTTGAAAAAATAGTGCTCTTTTTACACTTCTGTACGCAAAAAATAGCGTTTGAAAAATTGATGTGAATATAGCAAATCCTACTCTGACAATGGGTTTTTTCATGTTTCGGAACAGTTTATGATATTGAGGTTCAAATTGGATGTGAATATATGAGTGTTAATGTCTTAAGATTGCAATAAGAAAGGCAAAAAAAAAAAAAAAAAATAGTTTAACCAAATTGTGTTTCTGACCTTTGTTGATTTTTCACTTAGATACCACATGTATAAGATCCTGCAAAATACTTGAACAGCACCGATATATGGTCTAAGTCACCGACAACTCATGAGGAACTCAACAATTGGACGAAAGTTAAGGTAAAACATTCATGCATTCAGATGTGAATGACTTCCAAGTTCCAACATCAATAGCGCAAGTGCCGAAATAGCAAATGTTCTTTGCTTAAAAAGGACACTCACCAAAACCTATGAATCTATGAGACCAACCCTTCAAGTACCGAATTCTAACTAGGTTGGTCAACAAAGGCTATTGGGACACCGGAAAAGGTGACTAATCCCACATTTACACCATATAATATAAAAGCTTTACACTATGTCATCTCCATCAAAAGCATCCGTTTAACTTCCATGTCCGATGTATGACCAAAAATTTGGGGCTTTTGTTCCTTGATAGCTATATGTTACCAATTTTTCACTTAATAAGACCACTCCAGCTAATTTCCTGACCACATTCACCACAAATGGTGGTGCAACCTGGTTTCACACCTTGACTCCTTAGGGTTAGCATATGGGCTAAGTTTGTGCATTTCCGAAGAACAAAACGGTTCCTGGAACACACTCGGGTGATCGTAGGTGGTTTCTTGATTCTGGGTTCAGGTTGCACAGTTGGTTTGGCATCTGAGACATCATTGACGGATGGTTTTACGATAGGTGGGGGTGGGGGTGGGGGAACGGGTCCGTCAACTGGATTCCTCTGGACTTCTTCCCATTCTAAGGTTCTACGGTAGACTTCCCAGGCCATGTCTTGTTCCTCCTTTGACAGTTTCTCATCTTCGTTCTCTTGTAAAAGACTCTCATGTTCATGATAATTTGCAATCCATCTATGAATGCAAAATGAAACTCTACGTATTAGACAGGCTAAGTTTTTTTCCCTGCTATGAAATAAAGGACAGGGCAACTGTTTTGAAGATAATAACATAAGATTTATAGACGTGTTCGACTATTAACCACATGTCCTAAATAACCCTTAAATGAGACTTATGATATAACTTTGTCACTTTGACCATATATCCAAAATTCCAAATTTTCAGACAAATACAACTTAAGTGTTCTGTCATTCAAAGAAACTCAAGACAAAGAAAATAAAAATAAAAATAAATCTACTCTGATATGAAAATAAATTTTACCCCAATAAATAAGAGCTTGGGTTACTTTTGTGAGACAAATAAAATAATATGCAAGGTGAATGTCAAACTTAACCCATCTATGTAAATATGGGTCCATTTGGATGGTTATATATGAGCTAATATGCCCATCAAATATAGATTTGATGTGAGTACACTCTTTTGGATTGATTTAAAATGTTTGCAATGCATATCAAAAATTAATATATATATAAAGGGAATAATATACAAGTTCAACCAAAATATCATATGAATATTCACTTATTTACCTTGGATGATGTTTACTAAGTAATACTTCCATGAACTTGTCGGAAGAAACAAGAGGATTTTTTTGTTTCGAACAACTTGCGACTTCACTGGCACTTTGAGTGGCTGCTATCTTGGTATTCACCAGGTCAGCCTTAGCTGAAGCATTTAGGTTTTCATCATCCCCGAAGGCAAAGAGATGCAACATCTCTTCTTTAGATATTGTCCTATGTACTTGCTGCCTATCAACCACTCTTGCTGAAAGACTCTCCTTCGTTACCTGTTCAAATCACCGTATTCATTACAAAGGTGATTCATTGGTTAAATATGCAAAGATGTAGAGGGGTGAGCAGGTTGGGTTTAACAATAATGTTTTGGTAAACATTGAGACGGGTCGGATTGGATTGACCCGAAAGCATGTTCTCCAAGATTTTTCTACTATTTTATAAATCATTAGTATGTCGAGTATGTTTATAATGACTTAGAAGTTTCATGAGTTATAAATGCATTGTGGGGGAATGCCACTTCCAACCAGATAAAACCTGTCACCTAAATCTTTTTTTTTTTTTTTTTAATAATCCAGACTTTCATTTTGTTACCTTTAAAACCTTCTTCCAGAAAAGTTTATCAGGCTCCTAAATCATTATTACCTGTTAAAGATAAACATAACCTGAATACATCCTATCATAAGTATATGGGCTGAGCATGCCACCTCTACCCAGATGTGATTACCTGACGTTTATAAATCTTTTCTTCCATGGTGCCATGTGCCATTAGGCGGTATGCAAACACTGGTTTTGTCTGTCCATATCTGCAATTAGGAAAGGTAATTAACATTTTTATAAATTCCATATATGCTTTTTTAGTTAATCAAAAAAAAAAAAATCAATTCGCCATACCTCCAAGCCCGATAAATAGCCTGAAGATCGTATGTTGGGTTCCAAGAGCCATCAACAATAACAACACGGTTAGCAGCATAAAGGTTGATACCAAGAGATCCAGCTCTGGTTGATATTAAAGTGCATTTAACCCTCTTATTTGAGGGATCATTGAACTTCTCAACCAGTTTTTGTCTCTCTGATCCCTCGGTTCGTCCATCTAGCCTGTTGCACAAGCAAGAAGTAAGAAAAACAAGAAAAAAGTTATGATTCTAAATATAGATATATAATGACTATTACGCCCTTTACATCTAATGATACACACCTGTACCAGTCCTTTCCCCTTTTCCAACATTTCCGACTTTTCCCATTCCGATTTAATTTGGATATATGGCGTTCGATCAGATCAAGTGTCGGTATACTTTGGCTGAAAACAAGTACCTTATCACCAACATCAGAGGACATAGTTAAAATATCCAGCAGCAGAACCATTTTACCACTATTTTCAGCCTCATAACTGTTCTCCATAACAAGATCATCCCACCAATTCTGCACACAAAAAAAGCTGATAGTATCAACTAGAGTTGACAAAGACTAGGTCGTTTCAGGCTATGATTTATCATTAACGTGTAAAATAAGATAATATATAGGTTAAAAGGTGACATGTCAAAAGTGACCCAAAGTGTGACCTTATTGCTTAAGACCTTTAGATCATTTTAACCAAACGGTTATATTACTATTCAAAAGACATAACCTTTATACTCATATGTGAACCACTATAAACTATTGAAAGTTTACAAACTTTTAGCAATATGTGTTTCAGGTCAGCCCAAATTGGCCTGTATCAACATGTATTAAATACCTATTAGACACGTAATTCAAACCCACTTGACCGCCCATTTTTCAGCCTTCACTAAAAACTATCAGATTTTTAATCTCTATAACTCCAGATGAGTAAATTATTAAATTTGATAGCCTGTGTACCTCCTTGAAAAAGCCACTGACATTTTTTCTAGATGAATGGTCATTCCTGTTCCTCAATTTACCTGAAAGGAAAATCATGAATACATAATTCAAGTAGGGCCTTTCTTTTCCAAAAACAAGAGTACTTATATTAAATAAACTCAGATTGTAAAGTGTATGATCACAAAGTCAAAATGCAGGAAAAGAAAGCTTTACCTCCGTTGCCCATTGTATAGTCCAGGTTATCATCACTAGAGCTTTCCTCAAAAAAATTCTCAACATTTTCACGTTTGCTAAAGTCTTTGTCTTTCATTAGTTGCAATATTCCAGGATGATTCCATATCTAGCAAGTGTTAACCCATATTATTGTTAATTCTACTAACAAAAAGAAAACTATAAAAACCACAGAGCTTAATAGCATTTACAGTTTAGACTTTAAAGAATAAAGGAAATGGGAAATTGCAACATACTCTAGTCCACACTTCGTTGAGAGTAAAACCAACTGCTCACATTAATAACAACCTACTTCTATTTATGTCCATTTTAAGACAAACCGCACCAAGTGGAAATTGGACTAGATTCAAGTGAAAATAGACGGCTTGTACGATAATATGCAAGGAAGGGTTCTTTAACTATTTAAATCATCAAGAAAAAAACTGCACAAGCCATGCCTTAAACAGACGACCACCATTAACAAAACGTCACTAAACAAAAATGATATGCAATTTTTTAAGATAATTTCAAAACTTGATGCCTGCAGATAGAATTACCCATGTATCACTTTCTGGTTAGAGGTAGCAAATTAGGTAGGTTGGGTAACAGATTAAAACAAGTTCCGGTTATAAAAAATAAAAATAAAAAGTAACATTTAGTACAGTTCAGGTTGGCCCAAAATGCTTTTTGTTCAAAAACTTAGACTTTTTTTGTGAACAACTTGTGTGTCCAATATAATGACAAAAGATTGTATTATTTCACTTAAAATCTAACTTTTGGAATTAAATGGTTAAGGGGTTTATTGCATTAAAAATCCCTGGGAAATTTTTGACCCATTTCCTTCTAAGCAATTACTTTGCACAAATCAAAATTGAGTCACTAATTCAAAATGCAAGAGTACCTGAGCCAATGCTTGGTAACTGGCAAAAAAACTCTTCCTGGTCTTCTCATTAGAAGCCTTCTCTTGTGTGAGCCCATGTACATCAAGAAATCTTTTGTATAGTGCCCTTTGCAAAGAAGAAAGTTTCACAGCAATAACAAAAACAGTTTTGGGGGGTAAATCCTTCTTCACAACATTCATGTCCATTCGTTGAACAAATCCCTTTAATTGTTCATAGAGGATATGAGATCTCTGGTTCATAATTTTCACATCATCCGATGTAGAATTTGTGTGTTGACCATTCTCAATAGGGTTTTGGAAACTGCAAGACACACAGTGTACGACTAGTTATACATATGCGACAGAATTTGATATGATGCTATAGGTGGCAAAAAGGGTGTTCCCAATAACCGGTTAAACTAGTAACTTTGATTGATATGGGTTGCAAGGGGTTGGTTGGGGCTGAACTGAACACTTTTTCTTCAAAAGTTGAACTATTTAATACCCAATTAGAGTATCCAAAAAAAACTTCAGTTCAACAATATTAAGATAGTCTGAGTAAAATGATTTAGGAAATAGTATGCATTTGATAGATTTTAGGCGACTTTAGACCCAGTTTCTAAAAGCTAAATTCCTTTATATTAACCGCTTCACCCATTAGACATAAAGCATAAGCCGGATCAACCCATTCACAAGTAAATGGGCTGAAATTGCCACCTTAATATAAAACTTATGAAAGCTAGAAAAGCCTTGCCGGTTTCGAAACTCTTGACTGCTTCCGAGAAATCCTTCCCTCACAAAATCAACCATCTGTAATGAAAAAAAATCAGTAAGACAACAAGACCTTCAAATTTTGCACTTAAAACATTATTCTGTGATATTTTGAAAAAGGCAAGGAGCATGGTGATCAGAACTTACACAGAAATACTCCATGAGATTATTTTGAAGGGGCGAGCCTGTCAACGCTATCCGCCGTTGGCATTTGACTAACTTCAAGGCCTGGGTTGTATCAGCCCTAGTGTTTTTAATCATGTGAGCCTCATCACAAACAAGTATATCAGGTCCATCCTGCAGTATTATTCACAATATGTTACCAATATGTACATAAATAATATAGAACTAGTTAACTTACCGTTTCAATATTTACAATTCAGTAATAGATTTTAAAAACTTATTACATCCATAATATAATTATTAGACTACTACAGTACCACTTGTTATTATCACCGAGTAGATAGCATTAACCATTTGTTTTTGACTATTTTTGCACATCCTTGTCGACTAAAATATAACTTCAATTGCATTTTGATAGTACAATTTTTTTCAAGATAGAAAGTAAATTATATTTGTTAAAAAGCTAGAGTTAAAAACATATATCACCTTGGTCAACACATAAAATGCTACTTTTGGTTTCTTTTAGCTTTTTTTCAAGTGCAACAGTTAGCTTGCAAAGATATAATAGCGGAAAATCTGATGCACTCTATCTTTATGTCCTCCAAGGAAAGCAAAATAACTATACTAGTGTAAAGTTTAACAGCTTTTATCAACAATCATATCTTCAACCTGTCCAGAGGCTTTTATTAACAAGACTAATACTCAGATGCAAAACCTAGAAGTGGTTGATAAAAACTCACATCGCTCATCTAATGTAACTTTTCACTTAATTTTTAGGACAATAAACTAAATAGATGTAATGACAAGTGATGTCTTTGAAAGTCGTAAAGCATTACCTGAAGAGTCCTGCAAAATTCCTTGGCCATGTTACGATCCTTGACATGCTTTCCAAGAGATAAATTACGGAAATTAGTATAGCCAATCAAGAAAACACCACCCTTAGCTCTCCACTTCATTAACAACTCAAGTCTCCTATCTCTACAAATATTAGTTCAAAACAAGTCATAACAAGAAACAACTGACATGGTCAAAAACTTCAGTGTGTATAGGTTCACAAAATTCATATCTCATCAAACCCATACAGTAAAAAAGGCGT
>JAOEHQ010028216.1:0-13581 GCA_025447715.1 Asclepias incarnata
AGTAAGTTTTGAACATTCATGTATGTTAGCACAAGGAACAATTTGCACATCACTATATATTTGATAAATGATAAAAACATTGCATTATATACTAACCTTTCGGTATCTATCCCTGCACTTTCTATCATCACCTCGTTCTCTTTTGCTCCTTCTAACACAAAGTATCTGAATATGACATTCCAAGCATTCATATTAGTCTTGAGCTAAAACCAAAAATTTTCCTATCATATATACAGAACATTTCATTGAAAAAGATTTCATTGAGACATTTCATCAAACACTTGCAATCATCTAAAAATCAGAATCCAGACATTTCATTGAGGCATTTCATGAAACACCTTGCAAAAGTTACAACTTTCAAGGAAAAGATACATCATGTTTTTAGTTGAGACATAAATAAATAAATGTATTGTATAAATAAATAAATACATAAATAAATAAAAGATTACCTCAACCATATATTTGAATATTGACACCGCAAAATCCTACCAAAACTTTTAATCCATTCGTTTTGGCCTAAAAAAAAGTATAAACAAAATTTAGTTATTATAAACAAAAGTTTTAATCCAAAAATCGATTTAAGCAACAAAAAAGGTAATCAAGATTAACAGATGGAGACGATGATGATGAAGAAGACGATGATGATGATGATGATGAAGACGAAGATGACAACGATGATGATGATGATGAAGATGCGGATGAAAAATCAAGAGTTAAAAACCTTTAAGGTGAAATAACTAATAACCATACTTAGGATGATTTATGAATCTGTTCTTCTTTAAGAGAAGAAATCAAAGATTGATTTTTTTGTTGTAAGAAGGAGAGAGAAATTGATTTATTTAGGAATATATTGGAATGATTGATTGATAATCTGATAGATAGATATAGTCACATAATTTTAAAATTTGAAACAACCCGCCCATTTAAAAGCTGATATATACATACATACAATACACGTATATTGATACAATACACACATTGATTACACCTATAAAAACATACAATTTACATCAGCAAAAAGTAAGCAAAGCCTATGTGGACAGGTTAAGCAGCCGCCAACTCAGAATTGTGACATAATCGGAGGACTCTCCTCTAGTAGGATAAGGGGGATATAACGTGCATCATATGGAAAAGAAATTATTTTGTACATAAAAATATATAATAATTTGTTAAAATAATTGAAATTTATGTATACAAATAATAAATTATTAATAGATTTTAAGTTTGATACCGAGTATTTATTAGTATATTAGCTTTTGGAAAAGGAAAAAAAAAAAACTAAAATGGTTTCAAGCACTTCTTGATGAACTTGATGTTCGTCAGCTCCTATCTTGTGGTGTGATGACCTAGGTGCAAAATCCTGTTTTTCATGCACGAACAAAACATGTGGAGGTTGATTTTCATTTTGTTCGATAAAAGACTGTCTTTACAAATCACCGGATATCTTTAAAAAGCCACGCCCAACTCCTAGATTTCTCTTTTTACGATCCAAGTTACAAATCATTACCTATTCTTAGCTAGAATCCTAATATATATAAAGGTTAAATCATATAAACAGGCTTGTGTTTAATCTTAATGGGTGAATGTAGCTAGGATCCTTATAAACGGGTAGAGAATAAGCGAGAGCTAATCTCTACTATTTTGGCCGGTTGTTGGTGAGGACTACATTCGGTCGTGAAAAAGTCGTCCAACAGTCATACCAATTAAATAGCCACTTTATGTCTTCATGTGTTCTGATTCCAAACAAGTATTCTTTTATTATTATTGTTTTTCAATCTATTTTAATCTCGACTTTCCACCGTTTGCGGACAAACATTGCCCCGGTAATACTGGATCCTGCCAAACCTCTCGCAGACCAGCGGTTGAGGATATTTTAATTTTATAGTTTATTAGTTTAGTTAAATCGTGACAACCCTCAACTACTCTTTTAAACTACACATTCTGTCTAATTTACTTTTGCAAGTGTCCTTGCGAACGATCCTGGACTTACCTATCTACCATATTACAAGCGATCGAGTCCACTGGCCGTTTGTGAGTTCTATAACAGAGATAGTATTTCCTTGTAAAACTTTTATAAATTTAAAACTTTTTTGAGAAGAACTCACAACATCAAGTTTTTGGCATCGCTGCCGGGGACGCGATCATTAGTAGTTTAGATAGTGTAGTTTGGCCCCTTTTTCACGTTCGCGCGAGAAAAATTTCTTTTTATCTTTTTTAATTTCTGCCTTGTTTAATTGTTCTTTATTTTTCTTATATTATAAAAAACCCAAAAAATTGAAAAATTTTAAAAACCAAAAAAATCATAAAATTTAAAAAATCCAAAAGTATTTTCTTTTTGTCTTTTATTTTTGCCTAGTTTTAATTTTATTTCTTCTGTTTATAAATTGGTGCATTTGACATTTTTCTTTGAGTATTGCAAAAATTATTTCAGGTGTCGATGAACATAAGGTCTTCCGGGTTACCACTCACGAGTCCTACATCTGATCCAGAAAAGTCCTAAAGAAATAAGAAAAATCAAAAATCCACCGCTCCACCCTCACCACCAAATTCACCACCAAAATCCCTATTATAAATCAAAACCAAAAATCCTTACGACTTTGACGAGGAGTTAAGATCACCAAAACCAAAAATACCAAAAACACCAACACCACCACATTCTCCAATACACGAAAACATGGGAGAACCTGATCCTTTTGATGCACCAATTATGCAAAGGACTAGAGCTGTTCCACCTACTCCTGGTTCAGCCATTCAAGCCCCTAACTTGGGAGAGTCATTCTCGTTCAAAGGCCATCATTTGAAGATGATTCAAGACAACCCATACGATAGCCGAGCTAAATCCGATTCACACAAGCACATTAGCAAGTTCACGGACTCATGCAAAATGTTCAAATATACCGATGTCACCGAAGACAGCGTGAAACTTAGCTTAATTCCTTCGTCTCTCACCGGAGAGGCTCGTGCTTGGTTCGAGGAGCTCGATGAAAATACTATCACCACATGGGATCAACTTTGCAAAAAGTTTGTTTCGCGATTCTTTCCTCCTGCATTGGCACGCAAATTGCTTCGAGATATTCAAGCATTCAAACAAGACGAGGGAGAACAACTAGTTGATGCATGGAAACGGCTAAAAGAGATGCTCAGAAACTGCCATGGGGATGGACTCAACAAGGGCGATATCATAGAAATCTTTTTCTATGGTTTGAACAAGAACACGCAAAAGGATCTCGACTTAGCCGGAGGTGGTAATTTCTTATACAAGTCTACCGATGACGCGTATAAGATGATGGAGGACATGGTGCAAGCTAGCTTATCAAGAGACACAGACGAGAAAGAGAGAAAATTCAAGAGAACCGTGGCTAGCATCAAAAACAGTTCTGGCTCTGAGGTAATTGTTGAACTTAAAGCTTTATCTAACCGCTTTTCTCGCATTGAAAACAGGTCTAGTACTATGGACAAGAACCTCAATATCATTGCACACGGGTGCGAGAACTGTGGAGGAATGCACTACACTGAAGATTGTGACCAATCAAATGTTCAAGAAGCCAACTATGTTCAGAACCAGTACCGTAGGAGCTATCAACACGGAATATTTCAAAGGAATCCCGGTAATTCTAATCCTAATTCAAATTATTATTCTAATAATTTTGGTTCTTTTCAAAATAGATGGCAGCGAAATAATGGTTTACAAGAGAAACCGAGCCAAACCAGAACTGAAAATGACTCCAAGGATGATCCGACCTCGCGACTAGCTAGCTTGATGGAAAAATTCATTGAGACTCACGAGAAGTGGCAATTATAATTGTGTGTTTGCAAGGAATATAAGGATAAATAATCTGAAATTTTTAACGACGTTTAGAAGATTTTATGCATTAAAAGTACACTTTGGGCAACTTTCTCGCCTTTTGACCCGTTTCCCTTTTAGTTTATTTTTTAAATTAACCCGTTTGAGCATATACTAAATGGGTCGAAATTGCATTCTTTAAGTTTCACTTTCACTTCACGAAGTTCTTTTTCAGAAGTGCATCTTACATTGGTACTTAGCTTTCAGATTTCTCTATATAGGTTATGGACAAAGACACGAAAGGAAATCCAAAATGGATAAATTTGGTGAAAGTGAAAAAAGATCATGTTGACTTAAGAATCAGAAACCTGGAATTAGATACATAACATAGAGGAAAATTAAATTAGCAAAAGATAACTTTTTCTGCCTGGAATTGTTTGTAGGGCAGGCATGGAATAAGGTATACATTCCTTTTTGTCCCCTTCAATACCTTTGGTACTTATTCAGCCAATACATTTTTCAAATGAATGGAAGAGGATTTTCATTCAAAACTTTTAAGACAGCCAGCTATGAAGAATCTGAATTATGGAACTCTTTAGAAAAGAAAACCGAAACAAAGAAAAAAAAGACGGGTTGTACTTGCTTCCATATTTGCACTTGACACAAAGCACATCCATTGGCTTATGCTGATTCTCTTGTATGAATCTTCACACATCCTTTGTTGATTTAATTTTGTGACCGTCTTTTCTTTTTCTCGTGATTTCTTCTGCATATTTTGATTGTTGTGAAGCAATGATAACGTTTAAGTCACTTTGACGCTTACCAACATAAAAGATGCTAAAACTTTGTTCAAGTATTTTCTATGAAGGTCATAGAATCTCAGTTGTTGTTTACTTGGTATGCATGTACATCCCAATATAAGTCTATCCAACCAAACACCAACATAGATCACATTTAGCCATTTTTGCCGGTCCTATTTCATATGTTCTGATAAAAAAAAAATGTAAATATGAACATTGACATTCTGATGGTTTACATGCGTTAAAAGCTTAAGGATGTGAATCTTATGTATTGGTGTATATATGTTCTTTTTTTTTTCATGACTTAATACTTACGTACTCAAGAACTTGTGTAATTGCAGAATATATCAATTTCAGGATCAATGTGTTTTCTAACTAATGGTAAATGGATGTGCTAAATTGAACTGCGTATATGCGGTATTTATTTAAATATTGAGATCGATCATTTCCCAAGCAAATGCAAGTTCATTCATTTTTATGTTCCTAGGGTTTAAGACAAGCATTTGTGGAATAAGCAAGACATCTCTTCTCTTCTGTTTGCATCCATGGGTCTGTTAGTGTTTAAGATCACTTAATTTTTAATGATTGTTTATGCAAATGATAATTAGATTTTATTAATCTTGATTCCTTGATGCTGATAACTCTGCATATGTATTCTAGTCTGTCCTGAGCCAGAAAAAAGGAGGAAGGCATGCGGCCATGCACCCCTGGTAATTCTTTGCATTGTATCTGATCGCTTTCGTTTAATAAAACTATACTATACTAATGCTAATATAGTTGGATATGGTGCCCAATTCAAATTGTACTGCAGAACATAACTTCATGGATAGAAAACGTTTATAAATAACAAATTGACATAGCTACATGACTTCTCCTTTCTTAGGTGGCTATAGGTATGCTTTTGAACTATGTGATGTCTTAGATATTTTGTTTCCGGCAATCTAAGGAGAATTCGAATAATGTGCAGTATGCATGGAATCTTTGTGAAACCTTTATGTGAAGTTGAAATGAAAGAGATTCCTGGTATAATGTTGTCATATGGATAAGAAAAAAGGGGCCACTCCATGCGAATTTTTTGCACACCTCCAACTTCACTTGTATTAGTTTTAGGTCCAGAGTCTTGAAAGTTTTCTCCATAAAAGGGGTCATATATTCGGGTTGCTCTATCGAGGATAAGGTGGGCACCTTTAAAGATTAATACGCATTTGTAGTTGTTTAGATCACCAAATAAGTCGAATCATTGTTGACTTTCAGTGTTTTGTGGAGTATAAGTAGTGTAGCTCATTAGCATATTCGAAGTTCTAAACTCAAAAGTATTCAGAGTGTAATCCACTATCATCATTGTGTGATGGTTAAATTGGTATCTTGTTACATTTTTTGTTGTTTGCCTTTGGTTCCTTACCTAGTTACCTTTCATTTCAGACCCCTTAATTAAAGCGTTCTTATGACGGTTAACACATAGTTAAATTTCAGTGATTTTGAAGACAAAAAAAGAATTCAGAACCCGACTCCAAATAAATTATTTGATCATATATTTCATGCTCTCAAACTATTTATATTTTACATAAGTACTTAACATGAACTCGAAAAGGTGACCTCCTTGTCATCACCAACTTAGTCCATTCAAATCGAAATTCTTTCTACTTGAAGCAACATCATTTTTGTCACATCCATTTAAGTCTAGCTTCTGTTCACAATATGGCAACTCTGATTTAACTGGTTCTTTTTTATTTCCTGTAACTTGATCCGAAAAAACAGTATTCTGATTCATCTGGTTCTGTTCAAAACTGGCATTCCATTTGTGACTCCCGATTCCAACTCTCATAGACAAATCACTTGAGGAAAGAAAATTCTTGTTTTCTTTCATTTCTTCGCACCATGCACTTTCTGGCTCATTTTCGGCCTTTTTTGACTTTAAAAAGTTCAAACCAATCATTTCTTGATCTGTTTGTTGACCTTCGCAATAGGTCAAGCAGCTGTTTATTGAGCAGTCTGTTGCCTGGTTTTCTTTATTTCCTGAAAATGCAGAAATTAGGCGGTGTGTGGATACTTTCGAGACTAATTCAGATAGTTGAACCTTGGCAGCTTCTAGTCCCACTTCACCCAAGTTTTGTCTTCCAACTGTTTCTTGTGCCTTTTCAAGAACTGATTGCAAGTACTTCCCTTGTGCTTCAATCCGAAGTTGTAAGTGTCTCTGCACCTATTCAAGTCCATGTATGAAAAATACATAGTTATAACTTGGATATCTTTTTAAACTTATTCGAAGTTGTTGCACATATATTTGAATGCTTTAGTGATATTAGAAGTGGCAATATGGGCTGGTCAGGTAACGTGTCAGCTGAAGTACCGTTATAAACAAGCCAGGGCGGAGTTGACTGCAAACACCTTTTGTCCATTTGTTAAACTTTTTATACAAACATCAATATTAATCTAAATCTTTGAATAACACGATTTAGAATGTTGTATTATAATTAACGGACTTTGGACGACTTTTACCCTGTTTCACTCATTCCCGCTCTAGTTAAATTTTCAAGAAATAAATACAAGCAAAATCAACCATTTATACGTGAATTAGTCAAACTTTCCACCATCGTCGAAAATGATCATACCTCGAGTTGTTCATGTAACCGTCTCTGAACTTCAATTTGCATATGTAGTGCTTCATTTATTTGTAAGTTTCTGTAAATATAATTATGTGTCAGATGAAGTGTTTTGGGAGAACACAGATGCGCAAATGAAAAAAATCACACTGATAGTAAACACCCCGTACTTGTTTCTTTGAGGTTCTACACTTGAATTGCTTAAATGGATTCCATCTGTTTCATCCACCCGATCTCTTCTTTGTGGTGACATACCTAAAACCCACAGATTTATCATCATGAATTGTTCTGTCTTAGGAAATTCAGTGTAATGTTAGAAATTAGATACTTGAATGTCTTACTGATTTTATGTGTCCCACCAACATTAGATTGACCACATAGATTCTTACCGAGTCTGTACTTCTGTAAAATAAAAATGCCAATATGTTCAGTTTAACTACTTTCACTTGATAAGAATTCTATCATGCTCCTTTTTCAAGTTTCTAACATCACGAAAAGTTTCAAATGGGTTTGTTATTAAAATTATAGGGAAAAATCAAAGCTGCAGTCAACTGCAGCTATAATATATGTAGCCCCGTCACACACTTTTTAAATAAGGGATGTATTTGAATACGTACATTTAACAGACTTCGGGGTTTATAACGGAAAAAAACAACAACACTGCTACAGCCTCCTTCCCTGCAGTTAACTGCAGGGATGATATCCCCAAAATTATATATATTTTTTCATTTAGAAGGAGAGTGTGTTGAAGACACCGAGAAATTTGGTTAGTTTGTGTTGTACCTGGAGATGACTCTTTAAGTGGTATAACGTAAGCCCTTGAATTCCCATTAGCTTCAACACGGATTTTGGAGTAGCTTCTGTAACAAACAATTCAGCAAATCAATGAACCGGGGAATACCAGTAGTACACTTCTTTCCGTTTGTTTTCATCCCTTCTTACAAAGAGCAAAAAAGAATAAAAAGAAAGAACACATACTATCTGCCCCTCCTAGCTGGTTGACGGCTTCAATGAACCGCTCATGAAGGTCTGGTGTCCATTTAAGTCTAGGCTTAGCATCTGTGGAGAGAACGAGTCCCGAGTTGCCTCTACCATTCCCGCCTTGCAGAAACATGTGCCTTTCTGGTGTAATGGTCATTTTGTTGCTCTCTTGTAGACGATTTTACATCTTGAAAAAGTACCCAAAAAAGAAGAAGAAAACATAGGTTATTTGCAATAAGTTTCATGTCTGTTATCTAAAATATCCCCATATTATGTAACTAATATACGAGGTGCTACCTGCATGCGTTGATGTCTCTTGAATATTGATCTTCTCACCTTATACTTGAGTGTCGATTCTTCTCTTCTCAAGTTTGAATCTTGATATTTTCCAGACTCTTATCTATATTGTATGCCTATGTCAAATCTGAGCAACTCTTACAAACAACCGTCTGCTATTTATGTCCTTTTATAGCATATGAAGAATAGATGGATGGGATGGGGGTGGGGTTACAAGAGGTGTGTTTGAAGTGAAGAATAGAATCTTTGGCAGAGCCTCAGAAAGGTATATCATATTCTTTCAGTTTCTTTACATCACTGACTTTCTATTCTAAGTACATAGTTTTATTTTTTTTTATTTTTTTTTTGGGTAATGTACATAGTTTTATTCATTTGCACTATAAAACACTTAACATCTAACAATATGTACTCGAATAGATGCACAAGCGTTGTAAAGCATACGAATCTTATTCGCAGATTTTCTTATCTGTATAGCAGGGAATCCAGTAGCTTCGAACTCTGAAAAACACCTTTCTCCATTCAAGTTTGAACTGTATTAATCATATTGGCAAAATGAACGAGCCACCTAGATTGGTAACGGGTCAAATCAGTTAAATTTGTAAGTGTGTGGTTGGGATGGCCAAAAAAACCTTTTTTTCCTAAGTTTTATTAGCAATTAGTGTCTCAAATATGATTACAAGTAGCATTGTCATAATAATCTTTTTTTTTTATTAAGATGATTTAGGCGGTTTAATGCATTAAAATGCTCTTTGCGCAACTTTAAACCCATTTACATTTTAGCTGCTTCTTTCATTTGATCCTGCATGTAGATATAAAACACTACCTCATTGACCCATCGGGTCAGGTTTCCAACTCTATTTTTTTTTCCTATCACTTCACAAGTTCTTTTCGGAAAATATTAGTGCATTAGGTTGGTATAGTATTTAGCTTTCATTTTTCTCTATATAGGTTATTGACAAAGACACAAAGGGAAATCGAAAATGGTTAAATTCGGTTTAAGTGGAAAAAGATTATGTTGACTTAAGAATCAGAAAACAAGAATTAGATACACCCAAGAAAATTAAATTGGCAAAAGATGCTTTTTCTGCTTAGATATATTTGAAGGGCAGGCATGGAATAAGGTATACATTCCTTCTTGTCCCCTTCAATAAGTTTGGAACTTATTCAGCCTACACAAATTTTAAATTGGATGGAAGAGGATTTTTCAATCACAACCTTTCTATTCTTCTTCTGTTGGTATAAGACAGCCGGCTACAAAGAATCCGAATTATGGGACCTTTGAAAAGAAAAAAAAAGAAAAAACGACGGGTGTACTTGCTTCCATACTTGCACTTGAGGAAAAGCAACACATTAATTGGCTTATGCTGATTCTTTGGTATGAATCCTTACATATCCTTGTTGATTTATATGACAGTCTTTTCTTTTTCTTTTATCTCATTATTTCTTCTGGATATTTGTTTAGCGTGAAGCAGTGCTTACGTAACGTTTATGTCATTTTGAGTCTGTGAATAAGTAACATAGAAGTTGAAATAATACTACTGTAACTTTTTTTCTATTATTATCTACTAGCTATGCATGTACATCCTAATATACTCTGTACACCCAAACCTATATTACTCGTAGCCATTTATAACTTTACTTTGTAGGTCGTATTTCATTCGTTACAAACTTACAATAAAATAAAACTTTAGATCTAATTGCTTAAGTATGTGAATCTTATGTATGGATGTATGTGCTTTTTTACATGACACTTCAGGAACTTATGCTACAAGGTGAGTACAAGAACACCATAATAATATACTAATTGCAGAATAAGTTCGCCTGTTAACTAATGGGCGAAGGATGTGCTAAATCGAACTTCATATTCAATTTATATACTAATCTCCAATAAAATGCAAGTCCACTCATTTTTATGTTCCTATTAGCGTCTAAAATAAGCATTTAAGGTACTAACAAGACATCCCCTTTGTTCTTTTTGCATACATGGCAGTTTACTTGTTAATATTTAAGACCACTTAATTTTAAATAATTTTTCTTGCAGATGATATATACTTCTGTTAGCTTTAGTTATCTCGATTCTTTGATGCTTATCCGCATGTTTATTCTTGCATTTGTCTCAAGGCAGAATAAAGGAGGAGGGCACGCGCCATATGCACCTTATGTAATGTTGTGTATTATATGTAATTGTCTCCGTTGGATGTGTTGCCTCCTGCCTGGCTCACGTTGAACCGCGATAATCATAAACTATTGACATAGCTATAGCGTCAACTTTCCTTTTTTATGTGATTTCTATCTGAATTATTTCTTATATATATGGTACTATCCTTCTTTGCAGATAAGGTGGATGTTGGTACGATGCTGAACTATGTAATGTCTTAGATCTTAAGATAACCAGGGTGAATCCCTTTTACCCAAAATGTCTTAGATCTTATATTTCTTGCAATTATGAGATAGTATGTTTGCAAGGATTCTAAGGGGCCGTTTGGTTCCCGGAATATATGGGAATTTGGTGGAATGGAATTTGAATTTTCTTCTCCATTCCACCAAATTCCCATACATTCTGGGAAACAAACGGTCTCTAAGGATATGATATTTTTGTGCAGTTTGCAAGGAATCTTTGTGCAAGTCTTTATGTAAAGTTGAAGTGGAAGAGATTCCTTGGTATTTTTGTGTCATATAAATAGAAAATTAAATTCCCATTAAGATAATTTAGTGTGCTTCTCTAACTTAATTTGCTCATATTAAGTTAGGTCCAGTTTCTCTGTGTACGTATTCGACACATGGGTTCATATATTCGGGTTCTCTATCGAATATAAGGTGGGCATCTTTTAGATTAGCCGGGATAAGCCGAATCATTTTAGATATGTAGTGTTTTGTGGAATTTAACTAGCGTAGGCGTAGCTCATTAGCATATTAGAAGTTATAAACTAAAAAGAATTGAGAGTGTAATCCAGTATCAGTATTATGCGATTTTCAAAAGACTTCCTATTGTCCTTGCTACGTCTTTGTTGTTTGGCTTGGGGTCGTTAACCGAAGGATATAAAATCAAGAACATGAAGGCGAAAAATAGAGTTTAGAACATCGGTATGTACATCCATTTTAGGCTCTTGTGTTGCTTGGCTTCAAGTGTCTATTCTAAAGGTTAAATGAACCAACATATCATAGTCTTGATAATTGAATCATGTTCCACAAGGACTTGGTCAAGCAATCAGAACAAAGATATATTTGAATTTTTTTTTTCCCCTTTTTTTTTTATGGGAATGGAACATTGGAATCTAAACTTTTGAGTTTGAAGGGAAGCCAATGGGTCAAGAATGTTTGGTTTATTCTTGTCCTCCCATTGCCAAAAAAAATGGGTTCCCACCCATCCTTTTTTTACCTATTTTTGGTTACACTATTCTTATTTTTTTTTAACGACAAATGTTAGTTGTTAGTTTTCCCCAAGTTAGTAATTAAACGTTAATGTCCGGATTTGAACCAGGGACCCCCCCACCCCCGGACCACTAGACCAAGAGGTCATTGGCTTGGTCACGCCATTCTACTTGGTATGACTCTATGTATATTGACTTGTTTGGATTTTTGACAAAACTTGATTGATATTTAATCAAAAACCGAATTATAGCGGTTTGGTTTACGGTTTTAATCAAAAACCGACCCAAACCGAACCGTACTCACCCCTACGACATACCTCCAAAAACATAGTAAACAAACAGTGGCAGCCATGTCCAATATCGCATGAACAAGAATCAATACATGATAAGCGACACAAAGAGGAGACATATGGATCAACGACAACGCCAACAAAAAATGTTTTTTGTTGCGGTATAAAAATGAAATAAAAATAAAACAAAAGCACCGCGGCTATTAGATCACTAATGGTAGTGGAGGTGCGACACACGAAATGCAAATCAACTAACTGAAGTTTCAGGGAAACAAATACATAAAAAAGAAACGTAAAAAGAAAAAAAAAACGACATCTAGGAGGCAACGATAACGGTGGCTGGTCACATATCCGGATTAAAAAAAACCTTATTCTCTAATACCATATAATTTTATGATCGAACACTATAAATAGAATATATGCTAATGTGCTTCAGATGGTTGATTTTGTTTGGGTTGTAGTATCTAAAATGGGCAGATGTGCTTAAAATGTGATGTGGTGGGCTGTTGTTGTAATGGAATCTTGATCCCCCTTTTGGGTGAAGGAATGGCCAATAACAAAAGTAATTTTGATTCTGCCTTAAGAGAATTCGCATATACATTGATAATCGTGTTACAAGAACTTATGCCTCGTCCACTTGACCGAGGTCCAACATACATATGATCGCTTCCACCATGAGCAGGCGGTCCATTTGTTCACCCCTCAGCTCCCTATGGCTGCATTTGCTGGTGAGATTCTAATTGGTATCCCCACCATACTGCAGATCAAATCCTGCACAGCAAAATGGTTTCTGCACATTATAGCAAATGCACAGCAAAATGTTTCGGCTTTCAGCACTTCTTCAATGATTAACAAGTCAGATGTATTTAAACCAGTATCTCGAGGAAAAAATGTTTTAAAGTATTCCGGATTCATTCATTTGGATACAGGTATAAGGTTAGTTCAATATGTTGGTCGCGTATGGTCTCTGTTAAATCTTGTTCGTTCAATATTTTCTCAATTCAAAATTGTGATCTGTTGAATACACAACCCCTGTTTCTGATATACCCTCTAAGGCATTTCCATCAGTTTTGGTTTGGATATGATTAAATTCTTCAGGCTGGATTTTGCTATTCGTCTTATATTACAATTTACAACTTCTTTGTTTAAAGAAAAAATTATGTTCATAGGCTAACCGATATGTTATATAGAGATGGTTATGCATATTGTTGATTATTTCTTGTTATCGTTTGTCTAATACATTCAGTACAACAAATAGACTATATGAATTTGAGCAAGCTAAACCATGATGCAAATCGGAAACAACTCAACAAGATGAGTTATTGACAAACCCAACTGACCACTAACGTACTGTATTTTCTTGACTCTGCATATGGTTCCATCATTCATGAACGTACAGGCTATACATGCTAATCGTTAGGAAGTAAACTCATAGTAACAACATAGTGTAAAACAAAG
>JAOEHQ010028227.1:0-13579 GCA_025447715.1 Asclepias incarnata
AAGCCCTGCCAGTTTTCTTTTCACACATTTCCGCAGTATACCTGTCAACAGCAATGGGGATCCCAATGGTGCTTGCAATACGACTTAAAATCTCATAAAATCTCATAAAGAACCATTTGTTCTTTTATGCATAACCGGTGTTATGTAGTCGTGTATTGCTTAAAGCAATCTTAAAGAGAACTATAAGTTCTTTAAACATAACTGCGGTTATGTGTTCAAGAAAATATTAAAATAACAATAACCATAATATAGAAAATAAAATAAATGATAATTTACAAAAGAACAATGACTATATATACGAAAATCTTACTGTTGGTTTGTAATCTTACGGATTACAATATAAATATATTTTATGAAACTCATGTCCAAAGGATAACTTGATAAAATAGTAATTCCAAAATTTTGGATTAATAAACTCGAAGCTATTCAAATCATTCGAATATATAGTTTCTCCGGTTTATAAAACCATAAAAATATGTCACAAAGTATATTTTATGATATTTGCTTGGATCAAAATCATTCATAGGAGTTTGAGTTTGTAAATAGATAATCAGTAACTTGGTTGTAAAATGTACAAGTAATTATCTTCCAAAAATCTGTAAAGTCAAAAACGTATATATGGTCGAATGAATTAAGGATGAACAATAAACATAAATTGTTTACCTTTTGAAACCTGAATGTGTGCATACGATAATTCTCATACAAACCCGATCGAACAAATTCTTTTTAATATTATTTACTCTTTAATATATACATATCTTTAAGCATTGAATTCTAAAATAATAATATAATAAGAAATTAAGAATGTAAATAAAATTACTTGCCTCTCTGTTTCGATGTTACCTTCAACGAGAATGAATATTGTGAATCACCTCAATGCAAACAGGAATTTGTGTAGCCCTCAAAATATCAAAAGGTCTCGCCAGTGTTTCTTCAACGCATCCATTCATTACTTAATTTATTATTTATTATTAGTAGCTCATAATAAATCCCAGCCAATATTCATGAAGGTGTCTTTGAATTGGCTTTTGAAACTTGACTACGGAATTGATAGTTTAAAAAGATTGTCGGCCGAAAACATTATTTAGGATTTTAGAGACTCGTGTTGATAACGTATTATAAGATGGAATAGAATAAGAAGGAAAAGAGTTGAAAGAGAATGAGAGAAATCTTATTAATGAGCGATATCAATAGGGTTACAATAAGCCTTATATTTATATGCTAAGAAATAGAACATTCTAGAGAATATAAGAAGTCTAATATGGAAGTAAATATTCATTTTATATTTAATATTATAATACATAGTATATTTTTTGCTTAACAGGTATCCAATTATCAGTTCTAACCAAGGCAAACAAGAGAATATATATTCTAGTATTGAGACCTTCAAATGCATGACTATATATGTATCGTACAACAATAATTCGCCACAAACTCAATAAGATATAATATTTATTAACATTTTCACATATATTTGCCACAGTGACGGATCTAGGATTTCAAGTAAGGAGGGTCCTTGAGATTGTCACGATGACTTGGTTGAAGTGGAAAAAAACTGGGTCGGGTCAAACGGTCGGGTCACAAATGCAAACATCGGAACATAATATGATAACACTATTAAAGTAAAAATTGTTACAATACTACTAGACGGGATTATAAACTTTGAAATTTTATTATAAGTTCCTCGCTATTAATACCATCTAATATATCTCTCTCACAAAATGCACAACACTATTTTCTTTCATTTATTTATATAAACGAGTTATGTTACCCGGGCGTTGCCCCGGGAGACATTACGTTTAACAATTTATTAAAAAAAATGTGTTACAAATAGGTGGTTCATTCCGCATGATGGGCGTCGTCGGTTTCTAAAAGCGTATGCCTTAATGGGTCAAGGGTTACAAAAAAAAAACACAAACTTTTTCATGGGAACATATAGTATTTAAAATACGATAATTAAAACTTTTATGTGAGAATTAAATGGGTTCGTTTGGTTCGTAAAATTTAAAATGAAATATTTAGTGTAAAAATGACAGTGATTAAACGTTTTGGTTTTCAAAATTTAAAACAAAAACTTTGTTGTAAACAAAAAGATAAAAAAACAAATGGTTGGTGGCAAAAGGGTTAAAAAAACGTAAACGTTAGTGTCAAAATGTGAATGTTTGAAACCAATAGTTAAAAGTTTTGGCGTAAAAAGGAACATGTAGTATTTAAATACGATAAATAAAACTTTTATGTGAAAGTGATAGGCGTCGTCGGTTTCTAAAAGCATACGCCGTAATGGGCTGGGGGTTAAAAAAAAACAAACTTTTTCATAGTAACATGTAGTATTTAAAATACGATAATTAAAAGTTTTATGTGAAAGTGAAAGAGGTTCGTTTTGTGCTTAAATTTTAAATGAAATTTTTAGTGTAAAAATGACAGTGATCAAAAGTTTTGTTTTCCAAAATTTAAAACAAAAACTTTGTTATGTAAATGTTTAAAACCAATAGATAAAGTTTTGCTTAAAAAATATAAAAGAAAATAACAAACAAAACGATGTTGGCAAGTCTGAAGTTACTATGATATATGCATATAGCAAACAAATTGCTAAACAATATACCATAAATCATGAAAGACAAAAGAATTTAGAAAGAAAAAAACAAAAGGTAGATAAATGAAAAAAAAAAGAAAAAAAAAACCCGAAATATATATATACAAAAAAAAAGTGACGGAAAAAAAAGAGAAAAGAAACAAACAAAAAAAGAAAAAGGGCATTGCCCCGGTAGACATTACGTTTGTAAACGATTTATAAAAAAAATGTGTTACGAATAGGTGGTTCATTCCGCATGATGGACGCCGTCGTGGTTTCTGAAAGCGTATGCCTTAATGGGTCGGGGGTTAAAAAAAAAACTTTTTCATGGGAACATGTAGTATTTAAAATACGTAAATTAAAACTTTTATATGAAAGTGAAAGGGGTTGATTTAGTGCGTAAAATTTAAAATGAAATCTTTAGTGTAAAAATGACAGTGCTCAAAAATTTTGGTTTTCAAAATTTAAAACAAAAACTTTGTTGTAAACCAAGAGAAAAAAAAAATGGTTGGTGGCAAAAAGATTAAAAAAATATAAACTTTAATGTAAAAATGTAAATATTTGAAATGCAAATAATGAAATTTGAATAACAAATAAAAGATATATATAATCATCATATGATACTTATTTATTAAGTTTTTTAGTAATTTATCTTGATAAAAGCAAAGAGAGAATAACAATAAAATTTTTACGTCAAATTATGCTCGTGAATTTTTTGTATGGAAATAAGATATAGTACAATCATATTATAGAACGATCGTCAAATTTTATTCACGAATTCATATAGCGTAAATTATAATAAAATAAAAAAAAACAAAACAAAATGAAAAAAAAAAAATCAAAAGAAAAGACAAAAAGAAAACAAAAGTAAAAAATGGTGGAAAAAAAAAAAAGAAAAGAAAAAAAAAACCATGGCACGCATCCCCAAAATCCTAATTTATATATATACGAGCAATGTCACCCGGGCGTTGCCCCGGGAGACATGACAACCATGCAATTGTTCTAGGTATAATTTGGTTAATGAAGTAAAGTTTCATCTATTTGTTTGTTTGTAGATACATTGTTATATATAAAGTTACTTACACATATATGGCGACAAATATATTACAAAAGAATCGAATACTAAGAAACAATAAAAGAGCTTTCGTTGATGTGCAGTGCCATTTGAATATCCACATCTGAAATGATATACTTTATGGTAAGGAACATCCAAATAAAATATTATAATATATAATGGTTTTTGTAAAAGGGATTTAGTTGAAGAAATGATAAATTAGAATACCTTGTCACAGGAATTGGCGCAGAAGCTAGCGTGAGATCGGAAGTAAGGATCAGAAAGTAATAGCGGGTCATTATATGAAATACATCTGTAAAAGAAAAAATTGAAACGTGCAGGGATGTTTAGGTTGAACAACAAAAAGGTTCCTCAATAATATGTAAAGCAAGTCAACAAAGCACCTTAAAATATCGCTGCACTTCCTGCATAATCTAGTGGAAGTAGAACTAATTTTGTTTTTGTTGCCACTAAATTATGTCTAAGAAAATGCCTTGAATCATTGTATGCTATGCTCATAACTCCTTCGATGCAAACTCAAAGTCAAAATCTCACTTGAAGGATACTAACTCTGAATTCGGGGAGTACTATCCCTGACCTCCACACTTTGTACAATTCTCTCAAAACTACTACTCGAATGACCCTAAAATCCTCCCTAGTCGAAACACTCATCACAAAATCAAAATCAAGTTTGGCATCTAGGAAAATATGTTCAATAGTTTTAAAGTTGGCATTACTCATTACACCTAAAATTGGGAGTTATCCACCTTCCAGATTTCATGTCTTGGCTAGTTGTTTTTAATAATAGATATATATCAATATATACATACATACATATAACATATATATAGATTTGTCATCTAGACTCATTCCTTAATATCACAAATTATACACCGGTAAACAAAATAACAAAAAAAAAAAAAACTAACCTCTCCGGTCTGAGAAAAGCAAGTCTGGAGATAAGTCTCATCCATCCATTGTTGCAGATCACCGATCCAGATGGTTTTATTATCTTCACTATAACTCTGAATCTGATTATTACCAGACTGATGTTGACCATGAACCTGATACTGCCCTTGATAATGATAAGGCGTGTAAGCAGCAGCAGCAGGTGATGGCGGCGGCTGCTGATACATCATAGCACATGGGGGACATAACGGAATCGTTAACTGTTAATGAAAATTTAGTGTCAGTCATAAATTAATTAAATCAAATTGTAAGTCAATGAAATCTAGCATATGCAAGTAAAACAATCAGCATGTAATGTTTCTTGTTTGGTTAGTGTGTTGGAGGTGGAAGTTTACCGTTGAATGTCTTGATGGCAGAAATAAAAAGTAAAAATCCATCGTCATTTGGTGGCCTGTGTACAATTTCTTAAGGGACGCTACCACCTAAACGTTAACAAACAGAAACCAAACTAATGATTAACCGTGATATACCATTCCTTTGGCATTCTATTCAAATTACTAAACAGGCCTGACAAAAAAAATAAAATATATCAATAATATGTTTTAACTTGTTTTTTTGCTAAGCTTACAGTTAAGGTAACAGAAAGATATGGATACCGTTGTTGGATATCTTATATCCTTGAGTAACATAGGGGACATAATGGAATCGTTAACTGTTAATGAAAATTTAGTGTCAGCCCTAAATTAATTAAATCAATTTGTAAGTCAACGAAATCGAGCATATGTAAGTAAAAGAATCAACATGTAATGCTTCTTGTTTGGTTAGTGTCTTGGAGGTGGAAGTTTACCGTTGAATGTGTTGATGGCAGAAATAAAAAGTAAAAATCCATTGTCATCAGGTGCCCTGTCGACAATTTCGTAAGGGATGGTACCACCTAAACGCTAACAAAGAGGAACCAAACTTTGTTAAATGATTAACCGTGATACATCATTCCCTTGGCATTCTATTCAAATTACTAAACAGGCCTGACAAAAAAAAAAAAAAAAAACTCTTTGAATGTCAGACAACCAAAAGCCAAAGAACAAACCTGGGAAGTCGATAATTTTTCCATTATGTTCACTCTCTTTCCATATTAACGTTTGAGATACACTTCAGAAGTGTAAACTATCAAATGATCAGCACCTGGTTATAGAAAGACAGATTATCGGCCAGTGAACGAATCAGTATAATCATTTGAAAAATACTGAATACGCAATGAAAATGGCGCAAACCTGTATCTTTATTGGACCGCCATGCATATGATGAACCAAGAAAATACTGACTCTTGATGTAGATGAAGTGGTTGGCCGTTCTTATGGCTTTAATGTATGCCTTCTGAATGGTTGTATCGATCACAACATTTTTTGAACAGGCAAGATTCTACTACATGTGAACATTAAAATAAAGTCAAAGATATAGAGGAGGCAATTTTAACCCGTTTATTTAGGAGCGAGTCCATTTGGTTTGCATTTAATCCCAAACAGTTCGAGTACAGAGAAATTCCAAAACGGGAATGGGTCAAAGATAGATCAATGATGTAGTAATATATTTACATCCCAACCCGGTCGGGATATTTTTACCCGTACCAAATACCCATTTGAACCCAAACACATTTTGAACCATTAACGGACCAACCCATCTGGCCACATCAATCAAGACATAATAATAATGAAGATAAACCTGAGACTCAGCTACTTGAGCATCTCTGGGAAATCCTTCCAAAGAACCAGAATCGATTGAGCGAAAAATCTGTCCATATTAAAAACCTAACTAAGCAAAGGTCAATAGAGCAGATCAGAAGTGCTTTAAGGGAAATGGGTCAAACATGTTGAAAGTCTCTGAAAGTGCACTTTTACTGCATACAGCCTCGTCATTAGATTTTAAAATACAAAGTTAGACTATTATTGTGGTTTCATAGTTTTGTAATAGTATTTAACAATTCATAAAAAAAAATGTGAAACGAATTTGTGGGTCGGGCCAAACCTGTTTTGACAGGTTACCCAAACTGCCGAATTTGCCACCTCTAAAACAGCATCATTTAGTAAAATTGCAAACCTGGACATGTCATCTATTAGTATCTTCCTCCTTAGAAGGCCATAGTGATGGATCATCATTTGGAACTCTAGATGAAGAACAAAGTATCCATGGTATCCGCTCTATCTTGAATAATGAATCTTCATGCCACGGGGATATTTTTTTGACTCTTTGTCCAACTCGAGACCATTTTGTAGCTTTTTTCCACCTTTGCTCAAAGTTTTTAAGCACATCATGTGCAGCATGACCATCAATTTTGCAGTGCAAATCATGCGATGGTTGTCATGGTCCTTTTATACCTGACTATCAAAAAGAAACCCCATTACCATCGAATGAGTTTTGTTGTAGCCATTGTCATTACCTACAAAAATGAGCAAGTAAAGTTAGTTAGTCTATTGAGTTGAGTGTAACTAATAGGATAGTAAGTTGTGTACATACAACGGGGCAATTTCTTGTAAGAAGTCTGAGTAGACAATATTTTTTGTTTGGTGGGTATTGTACTCATCAGTTGGTACAATGAGCACTTTCAATGCGTCAGGCGAGGTGGCTCGTGAGAAGGCGACATATAATTGACCATGGCCGAAGACGGGTTGTGGTAAGTAAAGTCCGATCTTCTTAAGGGATTGACCTTGACTTTTGTTAATAGTCATGGCATAACAAAGGCGTAGCGGGAACTGTTTTCTTTTAAGAGTGAACGGAAACTCCTTGTCAGTGTATGTTAAAGAAATTCTGGGTATGTATACACGATGCCCGATAGCTGTCCCAGTTATTACTTGTGCCTCAATCACCCTTGGTAATAACTGTGTAACGATTAACCTGGTGCCGTTGCAAAGTCCCGCTGTTTGGTTGATGTTTCGTAGAAGAATGACCGGTGAATTGACCTTTAACTCGAGTATGTGAGCTGGAAGACCACTGAAAGTGAGCATATTCAAATACTCAGGTGGGTATAAAACTTCGATATCTTCGTGACAGCCAAGATGGGGAACAATTGAGTCAGTGCTAAGGTAGGTTTTGCTATCGCCTGGAGCTGTGTGAAGGACTAAATCATTTATTTCGTCGACGGTTTCATTTTTTGGACAAATGATGGCTTTTTGGGAAAGAGTTTCTGGGCAAATGTTTAGGAGGCTATCCTCATCATATATGAATTGAATAAGATCATGAACAGCGTGCTTACTAAAAGGTATGGTAAATTTGGTGGGAATGTTAATGATTTTCGTATCACATGGGTCAGCAGCATCTATTTTACCAATTTTACCGTCGCCGACATCAAGAAGCCACGTTGAGAAGTCAGTAGTATCAGCCAATGAATTTGGATCCAAACAGTTAGAAAGAAGGCGCATATTTTCTGTTAACTTGTGCACCTTGAAAGATGGCCATAGATATGATCGGGGAAGTGAGTAACTTAAGGTGGTATTTTTTGAAGCACCTGGAATTATAGGTAACGTCTGGCGAAAGTCTCCACCTAGTAACACCGATTTTCCCCCAAAAGGACAATCTTGGCAATTAAGAATGTCTCTGAGTGACCTGTCTAGCGACTCAAAGCAACGACGATCATTCATAGGGGCTTCATCCCAAATTATAAGAGAGGTTTCTGCTAACAGTTGTGCTATGTGGGTGTGCTTGGTTATATGACAAACTGATGTCTCACTTAAATCAATTGGGATCTTGAATCTTGAATGAGCGGTTCTACCTGCCGGTAATAACAAAGACGCTATTCCAGAAGCGGCAACTGCTAAAACGATCTTGCCTTGTGAACGTAAAGCTGAAATAATTGTGGTCCACAAAAATGTTTTGCCTGTACCACCATGACCATAAACAAATAAGAGAACCTGACGTCGTTGAGTAATGCCATCTATTACTTCATTGTATATAAGTAATTGTTGTGGATGGAGTTTTTGTCTTTGTAGATGATGTTCTGATGACAATTGTTTTCTGTCATAATTTTTCTCCTCCAATAATAGATGGTTTCTTAAACATAACAGAAGATCCTCTCGAGGCATTGGTAATCCAAAATCCGATAATGATGTATTTGTGACGCCTGAGTTAAATAATAGCCGAATCTCATACAAAACATATTGTCTAATGTCTTCCTCATTCACCAATTGATATCTTTGTTTAACGTCATCTGCCATTGTAGTCCATTGACTTTCCCAAAGCTGTATAGGATTTGAGACATCACAAAAAAGCAACATATGCGTAAACAATGATCTGAGTTCTGCCGGTGTAGCCCATGCAGCTGCTTCTGTGAATGCGAACTGCCATTCTCTATCGTCTCCAAGCAAACCAAGTCTTTCACAGGCAGCACGATATGTAGGAAAAACTTGACCTGAGACGGTTCGTATATCTGCAAATGATTTACATCCTTTCTGGTGCGAAAGCAATAACCTTAAATAGAAAGTCTCCCCACAGCTTGGGTGCACGTAAGCCAACCTACCAATTGTGACTTGAGCCGCCTCTCGATTGTTAATCCTTCGAATCCAATGTTTAGTTGCGCAATCCCATCGATATTGATTTAGATAATCTACATATCGTAGATGTCTTCCACCAGAATCAACGGCATTATTATGTAACCACTCTGTTAACGTTGTTCTTTTAGCAAATTCTTTCTTTAACAACTTGTCAAGGTGCTCATTGTCTTTGAAATGCACGTTTTGCATGTCCTCTAGATGAACTGCCAACGTTTGCACCGCAGGATGTCGAGCATGGATATCAAAATTTAACAAACGCCAAGCTGCCTCATGGGGACAAATAAATCGTGCATCGGTAAAATCAGCAATTTCATCAATGGTAGGTGGAATAGTTTGTTGGACATTAGTAGGAAAGTCAGTAGGCTTGGATATTCTAAAACGTACTCGATCAGCACCCTTTGATATGTACTTGAAAAGGTATTTGATCATCATGTTCCATCCACAGTATTCAACATTAATATGTGCTTGAAAACGTAACATTAACGTCTTATTATAGGGAACAACGAAAGCATTATCTAATTTGACGCCATTCTTGACGATAAATCGGCCGGAAGATGGTCGTTTGTAATGTACATAACCGTTTTTGTCAAAGAATGTCGTATCATTATAAGACTTTGGGAATTTCTTTGAGCATGATCCTTTGGACATACAGGGGGCATTTCGTTTGGCATGTCCGCATGGGCCGTGAATCATTAGTTCAGTAACAACTTTGTGCAGGCGAGGGTTATCTACAGGATCCGGGATTTCTGCACTAATGTAGTTGTCAAGGTCTTCAGCATTTTCAATCTTGTCCCTTTCATTTACCCACAACAACAAATGACAATGAGGAAGTCCCCTTTTCTGAAACTCTATTGTATAAAGATCTAGGAACACGGAGATGCACAAAGGTATCAATAAGTGCTATGTATGTCATATACAAACAGTATATAATAATTGTATAAAGGTTAAAGGCAACCTGCGACAACGGATCCAAAGGGTTTTTGTGTTTTTAGATAATCCACAAACGAATCAACTTTGATGCTGAATATTCTAGCAATTATGTCTGGCCGATCTTGTGGCTTAAGATAAGGAAACTGAGATAAGTACCGGATAATTTCAGGCCATGTCACATTACATGTAAAAGTAATAAAGTATTGGGGGTTTTCGTGAATTCTACATATAGCAAGTGCATCATGATAATGTTTGTACATGTATCGCGGACCACCAACGAAAGTTGCTGGTAAAATGACACGCTTACCAATGCTACGACCTTCATTATCACCACGACTAATAGCATCATGTATACCACACAAATGTTCACTTCTAAGTTGATTTTGATTACGACGAAAGTAGTCAAGACGTTCTTGCTCAACACATACATATGCGTCAACCAAGTATTGTTGGAAAAGACGACCAGCTCTTAATAATAAAGTATATCTGTGAAGTCTATCATGTAACTGGTAGCTATAGAACATATTGCTTGTTAAATGTTTTTCTCTTTCGTTACTTTCTAAGTGCAATCGTAAAGCGGGTGACCATCCAGATTCGCCATAGATAAACAACAATGGGTATTGCAAAGCCATGTATAAAGGGTGCATTCTGCTAACGCGCTTTGGTCCCATATCCTTATGATGAACAATGATATCAAATTCGTGAGATACAGAATCATTGCCACATACAATTGCACCAATACAAGCATCGACGGGTGTATCGTAACATGTTTTGTTATACGAAGTGTACAATTGAATATGGAAGTAAGGAACATTATCTGTATGACACAAATCTCTGGCTGAGCGAAAAAGTTTTACCAATTCATTGTGATTATCTAATATCTGAAGTAACAAAGCAACCGTCTGTTCGTTGTTTGTTTGTTGAAAATATGGGAAAAGACGAAGTCTGTTTCGTAGATCATTATCAGTGTCGTAGATGTACATTTGCAAGAAGCGTGGGGGTTCGTTAGTAGACGGGCACATTGTCCCAAGCCAATGATGTATTTGACCCTCAACCCTAAAAACATAAGGACCAGATCCGTCGTTAATAGAGTCGTTTATATTTGCACCAAACGATGTCATTGAAAACATTGAGTTATATAAACGAATGTTGTCGAGAAACGTAGATTGTTCGAAAAGAGATTTAATTTCTGAAGGAGGATCGGTGGGGAAAGAAAGACGAACCCGACCTCCTTTACAACATTGATTATATCTCACAGAGTAGCGCGTGGATAACTTAACCACACGTTCATCATACCAAAAGAGTGCATGACAATATTGACAAACGTAAGTACAGTCGCCATTGTCAATGTAGGATGTAACTGATGATGAATTAGAAGAAGACACTATGTCCGTTGACATTGGACAAATGGTATTATGCAAACGCTTCCTTAATGTAGTCATTTAAAAGTAGAAAAATATATATAAATATATATATATATATATGAGAAGTAAAGTATATGTAATAGATACACGTACCTGACGTGAACCAAATGCCTATGAATGTGCGAGGTTACCAAGAATTGTTACCAAATGAACTATGTAACTCACTAATCTGCGATGATAAAGATATGAAGATTATAAAAAATTACAACTTCCAAAGATTAAAGAATTATTTGTTTGTAATATTCCTTTACATGGTTTCACATACCATACAAATAAGATACAATTATTGCTATTACTTTACTATAATAAATAAATTGTTAACTTAATGAACATCAATTCTACAAGAAAAACAGTATTTGAATTTTCAACGTTTTAATCATTAGATACCTTTGGATCATTGGCCCCAGAAGCTGTTCGATTTCTTGATAGAGTACAGAGGGTTATTCATAGCAATTTCTCGACCCCTAGGGGCCAAGGGTTTGTTTTCAGTAGGATAGGATTTGCTATTCAAAAAGGGGTGGCGGCGCAGCTTGTTGCCCGTTTGCCTACTACTATCCTGGTGTAAACTTTTATTAATATAATGAAAAAATCAATATATTAAAAATAAAAAAAATAAAAAAAAAATAAAAAAATCATTAGAAAGAATAGAAGGTACCGCAAGAAGCTGAATCGCTTAACAATCACTTCACTCCATAAGTTGAAATCTTTAGCTTTTGAATCTGATGATATTTTGGGGGAGAATGCTGTCGGAGTTACACTGCCATAAAAACAACATCATTTTATGAAATCCAAGTATTCAATGAAGCATTATATCAAATACTTAATATGCATTAAAAAATATGGATCTATCAAAAAAAAAAAAAAGTTTAAATCATAGGAACAATGAAAAACAAATATTATCAGCAGCAACGACAGATAAACCAACAAAGAGGCAAACCATTATGGAAATGGTTGTGTGGTATAATACACGGCGCAGAGGAGAAGAAAAGGTCGGTCCCATCTCAAAATAATCATCACTATTATCATAAAATAAAATAGTTTGGTTTTGTGGTGGATTGGATCTCGTACGAAGCAGGAGAAATCAAAGAAAAAGGGAACAAAACATTGTTTGAGATATTTGTTACCTTATCATAATAATAGTATAATAATATATAATATATAATTAAAAATACACATACGTATACATAGATATACCTTGTATTTTTTGATTTGAGGTTAGAGACGAAAAATAAGAAAAGAGGGCCGGCGATTAGAAGCCATAGTCCCATAGACGAAGGATGATGAAGAAGATGATGGAAACGATTTAATCGATTTGGGTTTTTTTTTTTTTTCTGATGGTTTTCAATGGATTTGGGGTTTTTTAGGAGGGAAAAATGGAAGATAATGGTATGCTGTGAAAGTGAGAGAGTCTAGAAAAACCGAGTATATGTCATATAAAAAAAAAAGGGTGCGATTCCCAAGATTCCTAATTATATATATATATCTATTACTCCTTATTAAAGCAGCAGCATCACCCCGCATTTTTAAGACTTTCAGAACTTAAAAACCCCAAAATACCCTTAAATATTCTACATCCCTTAAACCTACACACATCATTTACCCAAAATACCCCAGGCAATTTTCACTCCCATAGACACAACCTCCGTTCAAACACACAAACCCTGTCACCCTTACACACACTTCCCTACCACCTCCACCACCATTATCTGCCACCAATCGAAACCCTTATCTAAGCGCCGCCACCACCACAATAGGAGCCGCCGCCACCGATTTGAGTTCTTTAACTTTATCTTTTTAAATCACATTCTTTTGTAGTTTCTTCAATGGGGGTGGCTATGGAAGGAAGTCAGGAACGGTATAAGTTTTTTATTTTGTTCTATATCTTGATATGTATTTAAATCTGATCTTTTTTTCTTTTTTTTTGTATTGTTATTGTTAATAGATCTTGATAGTTGTTTGTATCCCTACTCGATTTATAAAGGTATTATTGATATTGATAATTTTATTTTCTCCTTTTACTTTTTTTCTTAAATTGATAAAGTATTCAATGGCATTCTATTAGGCAGATTATCGTCATAATGGTAGGTTGATTCAAGCTTATTATCGTCAAAGAATTCAGTATTACTTTTATGGAAGCCTTAAAAATGGC